>JAAAKB020253086.1:0-19210 GCA_010014835.2 Apostichopus leukothele | reverse complement strand
TTTTACCGTGCGTTACTCACAGGATTAACCACGGTCAGCTGACCTGAATGGACCAATAGGATTTAGGAATCTTTACTGAGTATGAATGAACAGTAGATTAACAGTGCTTGAGTCTTCATTGTTTGTAACTGTCTCGTGACAAACTGTGTAATGTTAAACTTCTGAGGTACATGTGGTTCCTATGCACTTGTAAGTTCTTTTGCTTTCTGTTGTAGAAAAAGTAAAAAACAGGTATGCGTGAGTCTACATCTTTTGTAACTGTCTCAAGACAAACTGTGTAATGTTAAACTTCTGTGACCAACCTTCAAATTTCCCTGGTTACTTAGGGTTACGGTATGTCCCGATAAATTTGGATTGTATATTGTAAATGTATTGTACTGCTGACAAACCAAATTGTACCAATTTTGTTAAGCTCTTTGTGACGTTTGACAAGATCACTAAACACAGGGCACATGTAATTCACATCACTATACGTGTGATCATTTCAAAAGGACAATTTAATCTATTTCAACACAGAACTATGATTGATGGATGCATATTAACCCCCCCCCCCCCACCCCCACTCCATAAGCTTGATGGGACAGCTGTGTAATGTGAGCTTACATAGTTGCAACAAATCTAACACTACCATTCTTTGCGATATAAGTACTTCAGTAAGGCTAGGTATAAAGTCATTCAGACCGTATGTTTGTCCAAACTGTTACTATTAAATGCAGTGTCCCAATATTCAAACCAAGACATATGTTACCCTAATTGTAAACAATACTTTAATGTCAATGATTTTATAAATTACTATTCCTAGGATTTTTTGCCCCCTCCATTTTAAAGAGATTGCTGTTATTCATGATCAAACTTGAATAGTTGTCCATACACGGCAAAGTACATTACCTTATCCAGTGATACCTTATCAAATACAGTTTATAAAATGGATTAAGCAGCCTGTGTATCTAATTTTAAGTGAACATTGTAACTTTAACATGCCTTGTCCATGAAATTTTCTTTCTAAAATTAATCAGTTTAATCTCTTTTATCTGTTTTTAATCGATTCATTGATTTCGTTGATTTTATTTGATACCAGCATCCCATGGATTGGACTGTCCCTCATCGCAGTGCTTTGTGCGATAAGTATTATCATCACAGGTATTCTGGGTGGTATCCACAACTTTCATCCCGGATCCAGCGCTTTGTTTGCACCGTAAGTGAATTCCTCATTGCCGTAGCGACACCTGCGTAATTGGCTTCCTCATTGTTAACGTCCCGCAACTGTCCTACTTGAGTGACTTTTCCACTGTCATAGCAACATCACCATTGTCATAGTGACAACTCTGTAGTGAGTTCTTCACTGTCATAAGGACACTTGTGTAACTGACTTACCCATTTGCGTATGAACACATACATAAGTGACATTCATTATTGCATAGTGACATTTCAGTAAGAATGCTTCCCCATTCAAATCCCCAAATTTCCCCTAAAATTTTCATTTTAGTAAAACAAGTCTTCATTCGTCGCAAGGGACCAGTCTCTCAATTAGAACGATTGAAATATGTAAATACCTGCCAAAGCCTGTATTTTGAGAATACACCATCGTCATAGTAACACCTGCCAAGACCTTTTTGATATGTTTTCTTATCTTCTTATTAATCAAAACTCATCGTCGTTACATTCAACGAAATTGTCTCTCCAATGACAATGGTTTTGCCATTTTGTGGTGACAACATGCATGCATATCTTGGCTTTGTCAGACTGTGCCTCGCAATACATCACATTTAATTTAACTGCTTCCTTATTTCTCTGTGAGTTGAAATATAGGCCAACCTTTTCTTGATAGTGTGATATCTTTATTAGGGATACGGAAGAAAGGGGAAAGTCATTTTCATATTGGATGATCAATTTCGATTTTGAGTTTCATATTTAATGTTTCTATTGAAAACATTTATTTCATTCGCAGACCTACAAATGACCATGCCGACTTTATAGAAGTCCTCTACTACAAGCCTTACTGTCGTATCGCCCCCTACCTGGTTGGAATGATCGTTGGTTATGTCTTCTACAAGTACCCCAAGAAATCAGTCAAGATTCACTGGGTGAGATATGCAGTAATACTCTAAGGACAAATATTTGTTCCCTTAAAAATGTACAGAAAGATAGGACAAGTCGGACCATTTATTAAGGGGGCAAAAAAAAAAAATAGGGCACCAGTGGTGTCCTTGGTTGCAGCCAGCTATAGTGGAAGATGGAAAATTGTTCCTATTTTTGTAAGTCATTCTGGTGGTTTATGCCAATCTGAATTGTCTACTAAAAATGAAATATTTTGAAGAAACAATAGGAAATATTAAGAAACATTTACCAAAGAATGACAATTCCTAATCATATAATCAGTTCAAAGCTTTGCCAAATAGAGCACCATTTTACATCTAAGCCACCTTACATAAAAAAAAGTTTCCCCTTAGACACCTACCCCCAGGACAGCATCCCCTGCACCCTGTGGTGACAACAGAAGGATACACCCCGGGTGCCAAATATTTTAGGAAAGCCACTGCATGGCACCAATTTTTGTGTGATCTAGATTGGACTCTCTGTTACACTGTGAATCAGTAAGATCTTTTCTTATCAGTGATAGTATGGTGGGAACTGTATGTTTGCATGTCTCCTACAGTCTTATATGTCATATATGTAGCCACACTGATAGACAATGTAGTTGCCATGTTTGAAAGTAAAATTCTAACCACTTTTTAAATTCAATATTAATAAAAGAAGCCTAATGCAAAAAACAGCTACAATCAATACAGCGAAACAAGGGAAGATCAATTATGTATCCTGAGGCACTTTCGAGAACTATTTTACCCATTTTCTGCAATTATACAATAAACTATAAAGCATGAGCGAAGTACAGGAAATTTTGTCTACGAACTTTCAATGCAGTTTGACTTCCGACCTTTACACGTATTATTCCTTCTATTTCAAAGATTATTTGAAGAACGTTTCACATAACAATGGTGTTTTTGTGTAACTTGATGTTAAAATTAAAGCTAAAAAATGTTTTTTGATAATCCAACTGATTCAATGAAATGATGACACTTGGGTTTTCTTCTCTCTCTTGTTCTCTCTTCCTTGTTCGGTACATTAGATTGTTGCTCTGATATCGTGGGTCTGTGCCTGCGGTCTAGGCTACGCGTGCGTTTATTCAATTTATCCCAACATTAATGGACATCCCTGGTCTGCGGTAGGGAACGGTTTCTACCAAGGACTCGTCCGTTGTGCCTGGGGTGTCTCTCTAGCTTGGGTTGTATTTGCCTGTCATTATGGTTACGGGGGTAAGTTATTTCATGAATTCTTAATTTTTTGCTATGAGTATCCATCCCCCCTTATTTTTTCTCTCTCCTCTCTCAAGGGAGGAGGGAGAGTGAGAACATAGATCTTTCAAAGTTTATGTGATTACTTGCCAAATGTGAAAGAATCTATGTATGTGATGGGGAGTACCAGAACTGTGTTGAAATTGTTGAAGGACAAAGGTCAACAGAGGTCAACAGGTCAAAGTCTGAAAAGCTTGCAAACATGATAACTTTAGAAGTATAGAGAGGGATAAACTACATAGTTGGTCTGAAGAGCTTCATTTATGAGTACAAGAGGTCAACAGAGGTCAAATTCTGTAAGATAAACTCAAAGAGTATTACTTGCTTGCACTTCATACCTGGTATATAGATCCCATTCGGTGAGTATAAGAATTGGTGGGGATCAGAAAGTCATTTCTGAGGTTAACAAAAACTGATTGCAACCTTGTAAATACACAAACTCCTAAAGTAAAATATATGTTTAATATGCAGGTCCATAGATGTGCAAAGAACACCTTGCTAATAACTCACTAATAGTTAGCATTTGGTTCAGCACATGTACTATTCCATATAAAATTTGGCAAGGAATCACTATAATAAATAAAGGCCAGTTGGCCTTCCGGTTCAATTTTGTCTCATTTTTGCTAGGAGATGAATCGCATCCCCAGCAGACTCCATTTTGTTTCGATCACTATGGCAACAAGCCACAAGAACCCTTTAATAACTGTTGTCACCCTTGCAACTAAGTGACTAATTTAATTTACTGATGAAAATTAGATCTGTCAAGGTTTCTTCAAACTAATTGTTCTCGTTTGTCTGTTTCATGATATTCCTTCTTGTTTGCTCTAGGTTGGGTGAATTCTTTCCTCGGCCACCCTGCATGGGCTCCTTTCGGTAGACTCACCTACACTGCCTATCTGTTACATCCAATAGTATTAACGATATTCACTATGCAAATAGCCACACCAACGTTCGCGTCTATTACGCAGATGGTGAGTGCAATTTTTCTTTCGTCTCACTCGTCGAAACTAAATACAGAGATCCAATCGGCCAGTCATCTTAACGACACAAGTTTGGAGTTTTGGAAGTTAAGTTCCAAAGTAGTTTCGCTTACATAGTAACTCGTTCATCAAGAAACATGCAGCATTGCAAGAAGTCATTACTGGAGTCACCACCAAAGTTTAAAAAAATGAAGTGTCTGATAGATCTGTCCATTTTTCTCCATAGAAATATAGACTTGACTCAAGTCCATGACTTGACTCATGTCCATGACAAGTCCATGACTTCACCCTCTTGAAATCCTACAAAAGACAGTCATCCGTCATATAACCCATTCTGAATATAGTGAACACACCAGCTAACTTTTCAAATTGCTCAACTTATTAAAATTTAGCGATATTATTAGGCTGAATGTAGCCACATTCTCTTACAAGGCTTGGAATGGCTTACTTCCTGCAGCCTTTCATGACTTCTTTATTAGTAACAGTGCCATACATAGTCACCGCACTAGAAGTGCCGGTCAAGCACACCACAACTTATGTAATACAACATTTGGTATGTTAAGTTTAAAAGAATCGTGCTATAAGGACATGGAATTTTTCTTACTGCTACTTTAAAATCTAAACCATCTAAAGGAACATTGAGAAAAACGCTAAATAAATTTAAGAAGTAATTTCTCAGTATTGATACATCGTTTATATTGTATGTTATAAATCATTCCTTATTAAGACATTAATTTTATTTTCATTTATGTATATACTTTTTTTCTTTGGGAGTCCTTTACTTTGTGAAGCCTGTATTGGCTTTTTAAAGGACTTCCCTCCACATTTATATATTTGTTATCTGTGGAAAATCAAATAAACAAACAAACAAAACTCGAAATCAAGAAAATCACTAACAATGATTCGACTCGACCTTAAAATGAACATAGTGTTACTTTACATTTCTGCAAACGAGAACCACACTGAGCAGAAGACAGTTACATTGCAAGGTGTGTTTGTACTGCAGGCTGCTGACAAGAAAACTAAATAGAAACAGGGCTAGAAAAATGTGTCGTTCAGTTCAGCACTTTTCATATGATCAACTTCAATTGCAAAATTCAACGGGAGAGAAGAAAACAAACTGTTTTAATAATCTGTGTATCATTTTTCCATAAAAAGTGAAAGTAATAATATTTCTGAAGTATTCTAAGAAAGAAAAGCAAAAGGTTTGAATTTGAATTTTGAATTTTGAATTTTGAATTTTGAATTTGAATTTATGTTTTTATTGTCCACAATCGGAAATTCGGCTTACACAGGTCGTAAACCAAAAAAGAAAAGAAAAGCAATAGTATAAGTATCAATAGTCTGCGATACACATACAGTAATACAACAAATATACAGCAAGTCCTACAAATAAGAAACTTATCTTCTCACTTGTGAATTAAATATATGGATAGATCTAGGCACAAATGAGTATCTGAGGTTGTCCATATTTACTTTGTAATGTACTATCTTTCTCATCCTACAACCAACTATGTTCTTCCTTCTTTCAGGTTTATATCTACGCTGGAGGGGCTCTCCTCTCGTACGGCTGTGCAGCCATCTTTTCTCTGATGTTGGAGTTTCCATTGGTCGGTCTGGAGAAGTTGTTCATTCCCAGAAATTAAGGAGATTTGGAGGATTGCAGATCATCTCTATGTGACCCAATTGTCCCTGCCCCCCCCCAACCCTCACCAAAGGATCCATTCCAGCAGTGAGGGTTGTGAAAGGGGTTGAACTAATTTGTACCATTGATGAGCAATTCAGCCTTCAACTTTTCTTCTCTTCTTCAAATATCATAGTGCTTAGTTATTCCAATTTGACAGAATATCATAAAATGTGTGTTGTTATGGGCATTCTCTCTGTGATTTTTGTGCATTACTAAGGGGAGGGGGGTTGGGTTGGGTTTGGGGGGGGGGTAAAACTAGAACAGAAATGTTCAAATGATTCTGTAGTTGTTCTGATATGCTGCTGTAACTGGTCTACCTATAGTTTGATATAACAGTGTACATCAATTTAATCATTTTTACATTTGTGGTTAATATATGCATTGTGGGGACAATATTTTTACGTGCTGTACAGTCATGTCATACATCAAAGCACTTTTACCGACAGGTCCTCTCAGTAGTGCTTTGAAGCATGATATGAGGGAACAGTTAATAGAATTAGGTAATTGCTCAGCTGGAAAAAACTGCCCGGAAGAACGCTACCAAGCAAACAGGTGGAAGTTTTCATGCCGTAAAATTGAATGATATTATTCAAAGATCAACTTTCAATGGATCAGGGAACTTTTGTAACTGTTTTGTACTTTTAACTTATCTCTATAGTATTTAAAATTGAAGGATACGATTTGTTTTAAAATATTATTAAATGATAAATTTGTTACTAGTGTCAAACTGCGTGCAATTGTAGACAAAAAATTGATTCCTTCGAACGGAATGTACAAACTTGGACAATTTTTTTTCTCATGAAATCTAACTCTCATCTGTACCCTTCTGGTTGATTTAACTGGACAAACAACTCAACAAAAGTTTGAGCTATACTAAATAAAATCAAGCTTGTAAAAAAAAAAAAAGCAAGGTTAAAGAATTATAACCAAGCTAGCTTTATTAATTGAGGTTGGCTGAATTTAACCCACACAAAAGGGGTGGAATGCTGGCCACTGGACACGATTTTTATACGGTGAGATAGACGTAGTGCTTTTTTATTATTCAATTTTTTTAGGTTTTGTTTTTTGTTTTGTGAATCATATTTTGCCCAAGTTTCAGAGATAGCTTTACAGTGTTTATATTTAGATGACAATGAATATTTTGTATAATTCTGAAAAGTTTTCACAATTGCCAAAAACCAAAGTCAAGAAGACACATTTTGTCATTTACAAAGTTTTTACATGTATCCTTTTCTAAATTGGCAATACATACAAATATAAATATTAAGTTTTGATTTTTTTATCAACAAGTAGGTTTATATTAAGTGAATTAAGTGACTGTTGAATTAAGGGTTTGCTAAAAGGAGGCTGGCTGGAGTGTATAACACGCCACCAGGAGGAGGATTAAATCCTACTTTTTGCTTTTTTTCTTTTCTTTTCTTTAGTCTTTTTGCTTTTCATTTTACTTATCTTTGTTTGCATCCAACATTTAGTAAAACTACAAATATTATTATGCATTGCTGATCATTCCTAAGAGACATAACATATTTTGTCATGCCAAGAGGTTACAATTAAACTTACAAATCCTTAAACCTGAAGAAGTTAATGCAATAGTCTAGGCTGACTTTTTTATTTTCAATGTTATACAGTTCTCCGGCAACACGTCTAGTTCTGATTTTTGTCTACGTGAAATTATTATGAAATTATGATTTTAAAATTATGAAATTATTATTTTGGTGAAAACCTACCATTTTAGTAAAGTTTCTTATGACTGCAATAGATGTGTAGTTCTAACTTGTAAATTTAAAAGCAATCCTGGGTTTAATCGTCTGGGTAATATTTTTTGGGTGGGGGGTTGTATTCTTTATGATGTGATATCTTCTGATTGATAAATAATATTACCAAATGGCATTCTTCATAAGCTCTTGAGCAGTACCATTTTATCTTTTAACCAAAATTAAACTTAAGGAACAATAATATTGTAAACATTTTAAATGTGCTTCTTCTTTCTTGTTTATGTTTTTGTTATTGTCATCAGATGTTTGCAAGTGATGAGTGAAGTTTCTGTTTGGTTCAGTTCATTTTTTTACATAATACATAACAAACACATATAGGAAGAACTAGAATGAACAATGATAGTAAGTGAACTCTGAAAATCCCTTGTGGGCGTGACAAGTAGACCACTCCCAAAACAAGAAAAAGAAAGTAAACAACGAACGACAGTAAATAAAACTTACCATCCCACTTCCACCCACCCCACCTTCCCCCCCCCCCACACAAATTGACTAAGAGAATTGGTATAACATGGGCCAATCTTTGATAGTTTGAAGGGATTGGATTCAACTGGCTTTTGCATTTGTTTGAATAATGAAGGGATTAAAATGCATCTTAGCACATTTTCCTCATGTCTACCCCACCCTTTCCACACTACCCTCTAAACACACCGTTGAGGTTGAAGTTTTACTATTTAGATGGTGAGTTAAAATTTCTCAAGTGGACTCAATGTGAGAGCCTGCTTCAAATGCAAAATACTAGACCTCTGTAGGTGAATAAATTATCATTAATATTGAGTATTATCACGAAGATATTTACTTTGCCAATATAATACAGTCCCCTTTCCTCTTTGAAGAAAGGTGACTGGGCAGTCCCTGATTTTATTCATGGCTCACAGATAAAGGCAACCATGATCATTGAAATTCACATGAAAGGTATATCATGGTGCACTTAGTATGGCTAATGAAACTAAGTTACCTTCCCGTTTTTGACATTTGATTTTCCGTCTCCAACAAAAAACTTGTTTCTGGATGAGGTGTATCCTTGAACGTAGAACCACCAAAACACTTAGAGATCCTATAAATGCCACCCCTCCCTAAACTTGCAGTACAACTTATGTCAACAAGGAGGGAGGGGACTGGTCAATATCATTCCTGGAAAAATTATGGTCACCTTTAAAGTGGATGGAATTGATAGGCTACTTATAGTAACTCTACCCCCTCCCCTACTTGAGAACACATGCAATTCTATTCGTCCAGAAAAAAAATGACAACGGCAGGCCTCAGGTTTGTGAACTGCGAGGGATAACGGTATGCTACGTGAGCGTTTCGAAAACTATCTTCAAACACAACGAGTGCACGCTATCTTCAACCCCAACTTTTTTTTCGCGAATTACATCATTTGTACAAACTGTTATATCATCTGGCTTCTGAAGCACTGCGGAATCAGGTGTAACTAAGAAAAGAAACTGACAAGCACAAGAAGTCTGATTAATCCCTCCATGAAATTCAGATGATCGCTTCAACAGAAAATACAAACCTAACTTATAGGCTTCTCCAATTAGTAGAATAAGCCACTTAAACATGGCGTTTACTAGGATTACCGGCCTGAACGCTAACATTGCAAAAATTTTGAGAGCACAAACACGGTGCCCATGCAGAACTTATTCCAAACAGGTTTGTTTTCTTTTTGCGTTACCCGCCAAGCTTAGGTAGATTAGTTTAAAGGTTTAGTGTAACTGCATCCGCAGCACTTATTCACTGCTTAATTTAATATATATTGGCTTAGACCTAGCCTAACCTCTAATTTTCGGGCCAAAGGGCCTTGTCCATAAAGCCTATTCAGGGCCTAGGCTACCCCTCATTGGATAATGCAGCTTTCAAATTTTGCATAGAAGTTTGCAGGCTCTGAACTATGTCTCTTGTAAATTCTCTGCTTCCATGCTTTGCTTTTTGCAATGGGATACTGGAAAAATTATTCCCTTCTACTAGTATTAGTAGTACTACGTTACGATGTGCATTGATGTTTGAAACATAATCAGTAGAGGCCTAGTATTACAAATGATTCTTCAAACATCACAGATTTTCTACCCTATTGCCATGAATATACATTTCCAATCACTGATTTAATTGTTTGTTTGTTCTTTATGCTCTTTTCTTTTCTCCAGACAACCACATACTTTCTGAAGGATACTGGACAGAGAAAGACATTTCTCTCGTCATGGCAGGGTTTCATTAATTCATGGCAAAAGGTCTATAGCAAGCCACCTAAAGGCTTTGAAAAGTTCTTTCCTGGTGGTTCCAAAGGTGCCTCTAAGTCTAAAGGACAGGGAGAACCAGCACCAAAACCACCTGGTAAGGCGTCAACTTTGTAGAATTTCTGCCAAGTATATATACAAAGTTGCGGCAGTGAGACCATATGTGGGGGGAAGGGGGAATAAGAAGCTAGTCAACTTCAGAAAACTTCTTTGTAACATGGTTTCTCAGTTTTTTAGCAGATTTTAGCAACTATAGTAGAAAAAGTTTCCCACCATTCAGGGAATCAAATTATCCAGTATCACACTGCAACATGACTATGCAAAATGGTTAAATTGCAATTACCAAAGTTTGAAGATGTATAGTAGTTTTTCAAAAAAACAAAAAAAAATTGCTGCACACAATTGAACACTTAATTATTACCCTTTTATTTCTTATGGTCAACATCAACATGTTTTAATTTTGTAAATACAGTATGACTATTCTGTAAAAATGACGAAACTGTCATATTCTGGTCGATCGATTTTTTGAAATTTGGTCTTTGTAGAATCTACTAAACCTGGATCTAGAGGTAGACAGGAACCTGAAAACAGTCAGAAGTCACCAGAGGATATGTGGAGGAATCTCTTTCAACCAGCAGGGAAGGGTGGAACAGGGGGTCGACCCCCAATAGATGAGAACAATAGAAACCAGTTGCTGTTAAGCGCTGCAATTACCATTGGTGGCTTGGCAGCCTTCTCATGGGTGATGATGGGTGGATCAGCTCCAGAGATTACTTGGAAAGAGTTTTCAACGGATTATCTGGCAGCTGGTCAGGTTTGGCTTTATCTTTCTTTTTTTTTTTCCTATTTTTTCTTGTTATTTTCCGAGGCAGTAGTCTCCTGTATAACCATAATGCATATAACAAAATCTGTGGGCTGGATACTTGCAAAGTTCAGTACCTGAATCTCAGCTGGCATTTAAATTTTTATACATTTTTGCCATCGGTCTTCAAAATGTTTGTCTGCTAATGTTAATATGGTCTTTTGAGTCAAATGTTACAAAGGGAATGCTTACTTTAATGAAACTATGTTATGTTTGCAATTGATGGAGTTCAGATATCTTCCTAGATTTTGTCAATGCAAAGATATGTAAATTATTGCTCATTGAGTTGTCGTTAGATATATCTTTTGTTCATAGTCAGACTGATAAATGCTGTATTTAATTTATTAAAGACTTGCGGCATGTCTTTAATCAAGTAACTTCTTGGTTTGTTTTATTAATTATGACACAACTTTTCATAAATCTGGTCAATAATGGGGAGCAAAGTCATCTGGAATGGCATCGAGTTTTTGCTTTGTGTTAGAATGGTACAGGGTTGATATTTCCAACTTTGTGTTTATAATTTCCAAGTCAGTGAAGCAACTCATTTCATATAGATAAGTTTTCTTTTGTTTCTTGTTCTTATGTTGCTGTGGAAAATTACTACTTCAGGTCGAGAAGTTAGAAGTGGTTAACAAAAAGTATGTGCGTGTCTGGCTCAAACCTGGTCACATGAAAGGGGTGAGTTGTTTTAATTAATATCACATCTATTTTCAAAGTGCTGTATTTTCAAACAAGATTACCCACTGTACCAAGGACAACCTCCAGGACGATCATTGAATATCTCCTCAGAAAAAGTGGTAATAAAGCGTGGTTATTGTATTTTATGGAAGGAACGACAAGTTCTCTTGTCGGCCAACCAATGCCATCATAAAGGCTGTCCCTCCACAAAATGGCTTTTTACTTTTTCATGTAAATATTATTAGGATTGTATGTATATGATACTCCAAGGCAACACTTAAAGATGAGTCCTGCCACTTACGTATCACTTGGTTGTTATGAAAAATGGGATACTTAACTGGTCATAAAGTGAGAATGTAAGTAATTGATAGATATCAAGTTATTTTTTGTCACTTTGTATTTTAGTATAATCTCACTACTATTGTATGGAATGTTTTTGTGTGTAAAAAATGCAGTATAACTAGGAACTGTGTCATGCAGTTATGTTTCTGATATTCTTGCATGTTGAGATAAGTATTTTTTTTTGATGTGAACATTAATTGGTAAAAGAATTATTGTTTAGAACCTGGTTGACACAGTCGCAATTGAAGTTGGTGTTAAATGTTGGAGAAATATGTAGAGATATGTATGGGTTACGTGGATTTTGAAATGAACCTTTGGCTTTTAAAAATTAATGCTTATCCTTCTTGTTCTGTTTTTATTCTTTCTTTTTCTTGCAAAAAAAGCTCAATAATTTGAGATGAATGAATATTTTGTCCAATTAAAAAATTTAAAATAATGTTTTTACAACGAGATCAGATGTATTTTCCACTTTGAAACTTTTCAGAGGTATGTCTGGTTCAACATTGGTAGCGATATGTTTGGGTTACGTGGCTTTTGAAATCAACATTTGCCTTAAATTAATGTATATCCTTCTTCTGCTTCTTCTTTTTTCTTGCCAAAAAACTCAATGATTTGAGATGAATGAATATTTTGACCAACAAAAAATAAATAAAGAGAAAGTGAATACAACGAGATCATATTATTTTCCCACTGTTAAACTTTTCAGAGGTATGTCTGGTTCAACATTGGAAGCGTGGACACTTTTGAAAGAAATATGGAGAATGCTCAGCTTGACCTTGGCATCGAACCGCCAAACTTCCTCTCGTTGGTTTACGGCTCAGAAAGTGATGGGTATGTTTGTCTGTGTTGTTGCATGTTATTTAAATTAATGGATTGTTTGTGTGTTTCGGTGGGAAAAAAAAGGGCAAAATGACTGACTCTTTTCAAGAACAAGCCAACCTGTCTCCTCAAGACTGTTGCCTTCTTGTTGTACCATACTGGATAGGCGTTAAGTAAATGCTCCATATTGAGTATGATAAGGAATCATGAATCTAAGTCCCTAATATCCTAAAACACTGTCGTGACTTAAATAAGTTGGTCCCCAAGTTGTTTTTCCCGATAGAGGTTAAACATGCAGTGACTCTTGAAAGTCGTTGACTTGACTCTAAGTCGTTTACACTTACTGGTAACGACTGAAGTCAACAATAGAATACAGAGACTTTTATCTTGTCTCAACTCTACCTGATATATTATTGAAATGTTGACATGATGATAGCCAGTTCTGGTATACAACTCTGCACGTAAGACCGAATTGGTAACACTGTACCAGCCAGTCCAGGTTTACCGCCCGTTTCTTTTCGCCACTTATTTCTCAACTCCTTCACTTTCCCTATCCAGGTCGTTTCTGATGAGTTTGATTCCCACTGCACTGATGATCGGGTTCTTCCTCTACCTCTTCCGTACCAACGCAGCGGCCGGAGGCAGAGCGGGGAGGAGGGGCGGTATCTTTGGGTTCGGTGAGAGCACGGCCAAGATCATCAAGGAGGACGTTGGAATCAGATTCAAGTAATCATGCATCCTTTCTGTTGCTGTCATATACAACAACAAAAATAATAATAATAAAGTCTCACAAATCAAGGATAATTTTCTATTATTATTATTATATTAGACTTTTGTCTGGTTCAGTAACGATTACACAATCATGCTCGAAATCCATTCCTCATATTGAAGCTGGTCTTGTCTGAGTTTGTGGATGTCTCATCGTTGTTTTGAACATTTGAATGAACATTTCTGGTTTGAACGGTTTCTTCTCCTCCCTAAACTGTATTGACCTATGGAAGTGATACGCAGGGAATCCATCCAACAACTTAAACTACTTGCTGTACCACCTTAGAGCACTAAATATAGCCTATAATATTGTAAGGTATTTCCATTTCATTATTTTAGAGACGTTGCTGGTTGTGAAGAGGCTAAAATTGAAATTATGGAATTTGTCAATTTCCTGAAGAATCCACAACAATACCACAATTTAGGAGCAAGGATACCAAAGGTAAGGCTGATAGATCTGTAATTTTTGTCAATACTAATCGTAAGTCTTTGTCTCTTACAGTTCATTTGTTTAGATTGGTTGCTTATATGAGTCGGAAGGAAAAGTGCTACCTGTGGACAAACATTCTGCCACCACTTATGTTACATGATTGGGATGATTAAATATGTTTAGCTTGTTTGTGGTAACAGATAGACAATGCACATGTAGAACTTGCTAATTTTATTATTTCCCATATGACATAATATTTGTCACCATGGTAACAGATGGACAATGTACATGTAGAACTTAATGATTTTATTATTTCCCATATTACATAATATTCAATGCACATGTAAGACTTACTGATCGTATTAATTACCATGTAGCATAATTTTTTACACCAGAGTAGGTACATCCTTACATGTAGCAGCCCTAGGATTGGGAAGAAATTTCACTGCAGCCCGCAAGAATATTTTCATACTCACAGTGGAGTTACACCGGTAAACCGGATAGTTAATGGGATGATGGCATGCAACAATATTTTTACATTCAGTTTAAAATATTGTTTTAATATTATTGCAATTATCATTGGCAAGTAATGGCATAACTGGTTTTTTGTGTTTCACTAATATATTTTTCCTATTGTTGTTCTCTGTTTTAGGGTGCCATTCTTTCTGGTCCACCAGGGACGGGTAAAACACTTCTTGCTAAGGCCACAGCAGGTGAAGCAAACGTCCCCTTCATAACAGTTAACGGCTCAGAGTTTTTGGAGATGTTTGTCGGTGTCGGACCGTCAAGGGTGAGCTTAAGTGTCTTCTTTAATCCTTTTCTCTCCTTTTGAGCTATTCTCTGAGCAATTCTAAGCGATGGTAGCATAACTGTTACAATTTTTGCCTTGTTAGTAACTTTAAGGCTTGTTATTACGGTCTGGTCGAGATATTTTGGTTTAACCATATAAATATAATAATAATATAATTTTTGATATGATAATAAATAGGTATAACTATATAAAAAAAAGATTTACATTTCTATTCTATGCATTATCAATTTGTCAAAATAGGATAAATACCTGTGATTTGAGATTTGGACAGGAAAATGTTCGCACAGATATTATAATAATCAGCAGTTATTTTTTTTTTTTTTTTTTTACGATTCCTTTGTTTCCCACAAGGCTTTGTCATCACTCTTACATTTTCTTTCAACTCTCCTTGTCTCAGGTACGAGATATGTTTGCGATGGCCAGGAAAAATGCCCCTTGTATTCTGTTTATGGATGAAATCGATGCCGTTGGCAGGAAGAGAGGAAGAAGCAACTTTGGAGGACAAAGTGAACAAGAGAATACATTGAATCAACTTCTTGTAGAAATGGATGGTGAGGATTATCCTCAGAGGTTGATCTCTTCTTTTATTTTCGTAGATCTATTTAAATTTAATATCTATGAAAAGATTGATACGATAAAACTCAATAACGAATACCAGGTATTAGTCTAAAAATTTATGCTGTGCTAGAAATTGGTAATAAATTCCCAAAGTAGCCTATCTTGAAGTTCTCTTTCTTCAGAGGTAGTCCCAGGTGATGAGTACGTGTCCAGAATATATCCTCAAATATATAGCAGTTTATCAGTTGTAAAAAATGTTGACTTTGTTGACCATCTTGTAATCTACCTAACATAACTGGAGACAAAATTGATTCTTTTAGCTTTGCAGAAAACCGTTGGACCCTCCGATCTCTCCGCTCCTGTTCACTCTTCGTTCTGGTCATTTTCTCCTTTGTATCTTTCAGGATTTAATACAACTACTAATGTCATTGTCTTAGCTGGTACTAACAGACCGGATATATTGGATCCTGCTCTGATGAGGCCTGGGAGGTTCGACAGACAAATATACTTAGGAGCCCCAGACATCAAGGGAAGGTATGTAGTCTTAAACAGTGAAAGGGAGATATTCAGTAGCTAGACATCTAGAAAACATCTAGTATGAGAGTGTTGCTTAGGAGCCCCAGACATCAAGGGGAGGTATGTAGTCTTATACAGTGAAAGGGAGAGATTCAGTAGCTAGACATCTAGAATACATCTAGTATGAGAGTGTTGTAGATCCTGGCTAAATACCAACACCTTGTTGAAAGCAGACTTGTAGAATGGGTATGGGTATGATAACAAGTGTAAGACACCACCATAGCAAAGAGAAAAGCTGCAGCAGCTGCAAATTCCTGCTCAGCTAGGATGAAATCGATATCAGACAATAGGGATTATCTTAGCAGACTAGCAATGCCTTCTGAGTGAAACTACATTACCTATTTTGTGAAATTGCAGAGCCCTGGCTGCAGTAATGCTGCAACCCCCTCAGCATCCTACCTTTACACGGTGCCTAACTAGAATTCCCCCGTGGTATGAGTAAGAGTACATTGCTTCTAAGAAGGTGTATAAATTTGTTATCTTGACACTTATTCCTATTCAACTACTTAAAACTTCCCAAGTACGAGTACAAATCCACGAGGACGAGTACAGGCAACTGTGGTAGAGTACAAGATAGGACTCATTATAATCCTGTGAGTTTTGACACTGTTAAGTGTGGCAACCTACAGATCAATATATTCTGTGTTAGGCTATTTTTGCCTTAAAAAAAAGACAGAAAACATTTAGTGCAGGAAGGTCAGCTGAAGGTCACTGTTGTGCTGTGAGTCACTTAAAATGCTAGAAGCCGAATTAAAGTCTCACTTTTTGAAGAATGGTCCTCACGCTCACGAGGGTGTCATCTACCTTCCATATAGTATGTAATGCTCGGTGAAATTAGTCTGTAATGTAGAGAATTCTTGAAAATGCTCCTTTCCTTCTTTTCTGGGGGAAAACGAAGTACTTATGTCCCGGTCGATGTAAGCACAGTTTTGTCTCATTTTTAAAACTCTCATTCCATCAGAGCATCTATATTTAAAGTCCATCTTTCCGGTCTGAAGACGTCCTTGGATAAGGATGCCATGGCCAAGAAACTAGCGGCCTTATCTCCAGGCTTTACCGGTGCCGATGTGGCCAACGTGTGCAACGAGGCTGCCTTAATCGCTGCCAGGTACGGACTCAACGCCATCGAACAGACCCACTTTGAGCAGGCCATTGAGAGGGTAGTAGCAGGTCAGTAGTTTGAGAGATCATGTAATAATAAAAGAGATCACGTTTTATACCATCCAGTTATTTAGAGAGAGAGAGAGGTGGAGAGAGAGAAAATCTAAATTTTCATTTGAGAACCAAAAGTAGGAACAAATTTTTATATGACAGCATTAAGTTGCCTATGTAATACGCTCTTGCCTTCATAATGATCATGGGGGGTGAATGAATTTGTTAGAAGAGGGATGTAAAAAATCCCCCCCCCCCCCACCCTGTCTCACTTCCCCACCGCTCTGTTCTCTCCTTGTCTTTTAACCTTGTCCACCTTGAGAAATAAGATGTCACTTTTCTACATTTTGTAATACTTCATCATAATGTTATAGTAATGCATCATATAAAGTGAAGAGCATGTACTTTTTACAACTAACCTGACAAAAGGAGTGGAATTATTATTATTATTTTGCCCTTTTTTTCCTCACTTTCATGACATTATAAGATCAGTGGCAAATTCTCTAATGTTTTTGATTGCTCTGTTTTAACAGGCCTTGAAAAGAAAACTCAGGTGTTGCAACCAGAAGAGAAGAAAACCGTGGCCTACCACGAAGCAGGACATGCTGTGGCTGGCTGGTTTCTGGAATTTGCAGATCCCCTTCTTAAGGTGAGTGAGCAAAAGATGTTTTATAGTCGTTTAATAGTAGCATATTGTATATATAGTGAAAGGAAGAAATTATAACTAGATGAGTATTAGGTATTGTATAAATTTGATCATTCCTGTTAACTAACAATCACTTTGTGAGCACTTTTTTTTGGCCTTTACAGTTGATTGATGTTTTAGTGAACACGGCCATTATGTTGATTAGTTGGGGTATTGAAATTATACTTTAGGATTTATCAGTTTTCTAACAATATTTAGAGGTCTCTTAAAATCTTCATTAGAGTATTTCTCACGTCTGAATTATTAGCTTTTCAGTTATTCCTGTTAGCTTTCATGTAATTCCACTTTCAAATTGTTCACATTGCATCTTCATTTCGTGTCCATGGTGAGGCAACAGCTTGATTTATCACCAGAGATAGCAGCACTTTTTCAATATTTCTGTCGTTGCCTTATTTTTCACAAAACGATTTGTATCCTTTCTCAGGTATCCATCATCCCCAGGGGTAAAGGTCTGGGCTATGCCCAGTACTTGCCCAGAGAACAGTACCTCTACACCAAAGAACAGCTGTTAGACCGAATGTGTATGACCCTAGGAGGCAGAGCTTCTGAACAGATATTCTTTGGAAGGATAACAACAGGAGCCCAGGATGACCTTAAGAAGGTTACACAGATGGCCTATGCTCAGGTATGAATGTCATTCTTCAAAATGAAATTTCCTTAAACTTTTAAGGGATTCCTAACTTTGGAGGCAATTTTCTTTGTTCTGAATTATACCAGAGTTGTCACAAGTCACTTCAGTCTGAGGTTGGGTCGAATCTCGAGTGGAGTCACTGTGCAATCTTTATGGGGAAATAATTAGTTGTCACAATACTGGATTATACAGTTTGCTAATTGCACAATATGCCCCAAAAGAAGTTTGTTATTGTCAACAACTTAACATTTGATAGAGTTGATTTGATTGGTTACATTTAAATTAGGAAATATAAAAGGTGTGGTTTGCATACATATTTGGTAGGGTGAACAAAATGCCTTATTGACCTTCAACATTAAACAGTTAGTTGCCTTTCATGGCGTGTCGATGCTTTTCTGTACTTTGGCCCCGCCCAATTTCTGAATTTAAAAATCTCCGGATGTTCCCCTGAGAAAATTATCCATGTTTTCTAACGCGTCTTTCAGATTGTGCAATATGGAATGAGCGATAAAGTAGGTAATGTATCATTCGACATGCCTCAACAAGGAGACATGGTCCTAGAGAAACCTTACAGCGAAGAGACCGCACGGTTAATCGATGAAGAAGCAAGAAATATGATCAGCGATGCATTCGACAGAACCTTCCAGCTTTTGAAGCAAAATCAAGAAAACGTAGAAAAGGTCAGTTTTGATCGAATGCTTTGTGGTTGTCAAAGACAAAATTTCTGTTTCTGTTAAATACTTGATAAAAACCCCTCACAGGTATCACAACGAGGATGTTGGTACGCAGCGCAGCAGTGCTAGTAACAATGCGTGGGCAATCTAGTTTTAAACACCTCAAGACTAGGG
>JAAAKB020253075.1:0-10727 GCA_010014835.2 Apostichopus leukothele | reverse complement strand
ATATATATATATATATATAAATAAATAAATAAAAATATAAGAAAAGAAAACAATACGAAAAAATCCCTAATTCAGGATATTGTAACGCTCTTTACTTCTAGTATCTACACAAATTCTTGTACAAAAGACCTATAAGGATTTTGCGTTGAAAAATAATGTGAAACTTATATTAAGGAAATTATATTTTCAATACAGCTTGTTGAAAACCCAGTCTCAATATTATGCTTCTAACCCGAGAGATAGTTTGATTGTACGTTAATTTGTTTGAAATGTTAACCTTCAACTACTCCAGGAAGTTGGATTACAAGAAGGAGTCTGTTAAATGACCATTGTTCTTCAAATGTTTAACCTAAACTATTATAACATTTTTGTTGATACATCCTTTTAGCCTGATACAGTTATATACAGAATGTTTGATTAGCTGTCAAGGTTTTCTGTACTTCGACGGTCATCAAAATGCATCTTATTTGCAGAAATAATATTTTCCTCTGCGGATAATTGATTGACAAATTATGAAGAAAATCACTGAAATGCGCTGATGAAATTATTCATTCTGTTGTTGCCATGCTGATACATTTACAGCTTATCACAAAGTAAGTGGAAAAATAATATCTCCGCGATGCAAAATATTCAGAGCATGTTAAGAAAGTTTGCCGCACAATGCAATTCAGGAAATCCTTTTAAAGCATTCTGTGTACTAACTATTTGAAATGAAATTAATAAATTACTGGCATATCTATCGTCACATCAACAGTTGGTATTTATTATATAAATGTTGCTTACCAAGTATGTCATAGATTTGGAATCAGGCCCGTAGAGATTATTTGCCTCTGAGAATGGACTTTTCAAAGGATACATCATGATTGTGATGTTCTGTAGACAGTCTAACGTATGGAATATAAACCTCTTCCAAAACCATCCACATGTAGTTTATTAAATTTTCCTTTAGTTCCTTTTATTGAACAAACAATAAGGATGCAATGCTTCCAATGCAACAGAGGATGGAGAATGAAATATGAATTGGAGGTCATAGCCATAACGATTATTGTCATAATACATGTATGAGTAGCTGTACAATTTGTGCGTATATAGAAATTTTTCAACATCTTTAATTTCACAATGGAGATCAGAGAAGTCTCGATGAACGTTAAAAAGACAGTTCGGAGAATAACGTTACTTTTATCTTTTTCTTACACTTATTTGTTTTGACCTTGGATTACATAGGGTTTTGTCTAATTGCTTTCCTGGAATGCTAAATTATACATACACCGATGACTAGTGTAGTTATATATGGTGTGCATCCCAATTATGACAAAACTTAGAATAAGATTTGAAAGAATAAAATTTAAAAAAAATGTTATCATAGTACATCTACGACATCACGCCTGATTGCTTCAAGTTCACTATGATATACAAAAACACATCAACTTCAAATGACCTTCTATCGGAAACGATATAAAGGACTTAATTGAAAATGTTATTAGAATGCTTTGAATATGATCTTCGTTCATTGGTCACATTTAAATTTTCTCTGGATTCTCCATGAATATCTAACATAACTTGGCGTTGCTACGTAGCAACATTCCTTGCTCTATTAATTATCATTAATTCATTTCTAACCCTAGATCATAGTCAAAATAAAATAATACACAAAAATGTAACATATATTACGACTATTGATCTATCTTTTATCGTTTGTTCATATTGTACCACCTTATGTGCTTTGACTGTTATATTATGTAGGAACTATACACTCTTTGAAGTGAGTGCAGGCTGTAGATAAATTGAAAGTTAAGAAGTATACAAAAGAAATATAACTACTATAGTTACATGAACGTGAACCACAGAGTGCATCTAAATAATAAACCATTAGATATTGCTAAAGCTACTGGATAATAACGATGATGAAAATAAAATCATGTAAACATTTCTGTTAAAGTTAAAGAGAGTAAAGGCAGTTTATTAAACGTATACTATTATCTTCGGTAGTGCAACAACTACGTTTAACATGACGGCGACACCACTACCAGGATGATTTATTGATCTTTGAAACCGTGCCGAGAACATGAGAAGAAAGAATCTTGTAACACATAGCATAGTCTTCCTGCAACACAAAATATTGAAATATAATATGTATAATTTATCTTAAACAAAATATTTGCATAGATATATACTAAATACGCAACCAACCTATACATGGAAGCTTCATATAAACGTACAACCACACACTGGTATACCTAGAAATATGCATGACCTTATATAATAAACATAAATATTGTATATCAAATAAGTCACAAAAAGGAAACTTGAAACAGTTTGTCATCACACTTTGTTATCGATTTCATTGAGGCTTCCATATGTACTTAATATAATATTTTCTTGGAAACCCTTTGTAAGACTTTGTTTTAGATAAGTATCAAAACAAATGCCATGCTCATTCCAAAGTGACAGGAAAAAGCTTATTAATAAAGAGGTTGCCATATTTATCTAGAGTAGAAAAGTGTGAGTATATCCTGCTCATGCTGTTGTAACTTGTTAATAGTACTCTGTCACCTATAAGTCTGTGCTGTCAATTGATTTTTATTTCAATTCACATCAAGGAATATCAGGAATAATTGTAATGTAACGAGTAAAAGGTAATAGTTAGATATTAGTATTAAATAGTTTTTGAAAACGTAAAGCACGATTGTACTAAACTGACCTCTGTTTTGATAGCATTCACGTTTCGATGCCTCATCTGTCTTACAACATTGAAGACATCCACTGTACCACTGATCTCCAACTGTATCAGAGCCATTTCAACAGCAACAAATATACTGCTGTGTCCAATACCGTTGCTACAATAAATAAATGACAGAGTGATACTGATCAGGAATTCAAGAATTAAAATATATTAATGGTAGCATAAAATTAAAATTTTCGTTCATAGTGTGATATTGATATGTAGTTGCCGATGTGATCTTACAGAAACAAGATAATGTGAACATTGTTTACGGTATTTTTGAGTTACCTTCGGAGATATTTTCACTCATGTATAATCTCAGGAAAAAGAAATAATTCCTTTCCATTTTGGACCAAGTTAGTATATTTGATCGATGATCGGTTATCAAAAACGTAGAATATTTGCCATTACGAATTAATCATGTTCTCATATTACTGTGATTTAAAACAAAACATACAAAAAAATGTATAACGAATATAAGAACTTCTTTGAAATGTTGTTGTCAGCTACAGTGAAGATTGTCCACAAGCAGCGTTACTTATAATCTGTCTCAGTTTGTTATGTTACATCTAATATGTAAATTCCGTCTCCTACGAACGGTATGATACATAACCTTTCATATAAGTACTTTTTATGATTAAGGACCAGTGATAAAGTTGTGTTTCACTTACATACAGTGTACTAGTGTAGGCCCCGGCATTTCGTGTGGCTTATTTAGGAGACGAATACTTTCTCTTATCTCATTCAGTGCACGAAAATCTTCACCAGCAGGCCAACTGAACAGCTGTAATTGATGAACTGTCAAAGCGTTCTACAAGAAAGGGCGAGTAGGTGATAACATTTAGGATAAAATATGAGGATCAAATAAATATATAGTTAATAAATACAATAGCAATACAGCAATTGGCCAGCAGTGCATAAACATTGATGAATATAATATAGCTAGATCGAGAGGGACGTCTCTGAATTGTTTGAGTCGTTATTATTGCCAGTGACGTAACTTTGCGCAATCCTGAGCAATCATGTAGTTATCCAGTTACCTGCCGCACAAGAGTAGCCTAACTTTACATACTCGGGTGGTTTAGTTGCAACACATCATACCTTTGACTGTCTATGAGAAACGTTAAATTTTCTCATAATGTGAGTTGACCCTCTCTTCTGCTCAAGAAATGTAACTTCCATGTTTCGGTACTTGATAGTTCCTTTAGCAGGCCAGTACTGTGAAATTTGATGTAAGCAAAAATGTTATTTACATGTAATACATTGAGTATTCAATTGCATTTGTTCTACCTTCGGAAAAAAGATACCCCGACATAACAGTTGGTCAGTCATAATACGACTTACTATATTATATCACTTAGCGTACTGTTCGCGCACTATGGAAACTCAATTCTTTCCATTTTTTAAGTATGTCTCAAGTTTGTGTTGCTGTGAAAACGTGGTCATATCAGTGCCTTGTCATGAAAGTTCCGTAAATCGAGTTGCAATTTTATAGTGTGCCTAATATTGTGCTAAATTGTAGCTTCGACATTGGTAAGAATTTTAGAGAAAATATTATATAAACTGCAAAAATTCCTTCAAGTAATTTCATGTACCAATGTGGTTTGGTATACTGACAGTGTTAAATCTCGTGGAAATCAGAAAACAGAGAAGTACCAGATCTAGACATCCGTGAGCCACCTTCTCAAACGTATGGATAGCAACATCCAAACATATATATTACAGACACTTTAGCAAGCAGAAGATTTTATGTGACAACTGCAAGCAATGTTTCACAGATTGAGAAATAATACAGTACACATAAAACATGTAAAGAAGAGAACACCAATCGTCAATATATATGAATGAACCATAATTGAACGCTGGATGAAAAACAGTCAACAGCTCTTTTTTTAATGCTAATTTTCAATACAGTAAAGATAATCGGTAATGCAAAATGAACGCGCTTGTTGCTCTAAATAACGATTGCACCTGAAAGGGGGGGGGGGGGATGTTTATTTTTCCAGTTTCGAGAGGTCGATGTTCGAATGCTTTCGTTTCGAGATCCCATTTGTTTCGATGTTTTAAAAAGTCGATATCTCAACGATTTTTTTCAAGTTTTTCATGTTTTGATGTTTCGGCTTGTTTTTGTTGAGATTTCCATATTACGATGAGGTTGATGTTTCGATGTTTCGTGATATCGATATTTAGCGCTTTCGACAATTCAATCTTTCTGATTCCCCACGTGTACTTGCTAGATGTGGCCATTCAGTGCGTGATAGAAGGGCCAAAGATTAAATACTGACAGTCTATTTAAGTTACGGAACCAGCTAAATGAAAGAGTGAAATGGGATAGGCATGCGGGGGATGGCTGTTGGTAGGTTGTTTGAAATAGTAGGTGTCAGATAAAGCAGAATACATTCAGAAAACTTACTGACAGAAATGGAATGGACATTGCCGTCCATGTAAATTTTGGAAATTTCACTTCAAGAATGTTGACATGTGCTTTACAAACGCTTGTAAGATTACGATTTAGACTGGGTGCATGTCTACCAGATCTTTCCAGTTTGTATATACTATCGTATTTACTTAGAGTTTGCACAGTTTGCACAGTTTGAACAGTTGATCAAGCATACGTGGTGTTATAAGTAATAAAAAAAGATCTCATATTGCCCATTTTGGGAACCAACCATTTCGTTACCGATATTTACGCGCCAAGGGAAAATCTCGTCTGGTGCAGTGACCATCGTTGTTTGATATTAGTGCAAAAGTGCTGAATCAGTCGTTGAGAATGAGTCGAAATATGGAAACATAAAATACTGAACTTCGAAAAGAAAAGCAAAATATTTTTGATTTCTTGGGATTGGGTCTACTACGATAATGATTTGTTTCACCCTCATTTATAACTTGTTGTCTTTATTGAACACCATCACATCCATGGTCATTCAGACTTACCATGTAGGTTTTATCCAATTGGTTCAGCGTCACAATTATTGGGCACTTCCAATCATACACCATACGCCAAAAGTCTTCAACAGTGTTAATCGTAGGAGATTGGGTGGTGATGAACGCTTGCTGTTTCCTGACACTCTGTGTAAGATATATATAAAATTAAAGTATAAGGGAGCATTAACAGAAACACACTTTCGTCATTGATGCATAGATACTGTCAGACGATAATGTATGAAATGCGTAAACATGGTTGTGGACAAAGCACATCACAATATTTATGATGATCTCATCCAATTGTTACCAATTATGATTATCGCATTGTATATTATATATTATATCGCAATAAATAATATTTGCTTTTCTTTGTCCATAAAATATATACACGAATGCCACTTCTAAGTGAGAGCAGTAAACAACGTAATGATAACGACTGGAATGAAATCTTACTCTGTAAAGTGTGGCATTGACGTAATCGGATGATCCTGTGGTTGACTCACTCATTGCCCCAATCCGACCACTGAAGTCTGAGAAAAAAGTAAATAAACTTTACATTTAATGGATTATTGAAAGTATTTTATACAATAACTTTGTTAATAAACTTACCTTTCAGATGAAGAACTCATTGTGTTGTCGTCCAAAGTTTGCGTTAATTGTCAGTACTATTATTTCATGTTGTATACTTCGTTGATGGTCATGATAAACCAGTTGATAGTTCTAAACGTTAGGATATCAGTCAAGTAACACGATCATGATACATCATTTTCGGATTATGTTTAGATTTCACCCTTGGCTGAGATGGCGAGGCGTAATGAGAATTTTAAACAAGAGATATCAACATGTATGACGATATTTTGCTTACAAAATATTATCAAACTAAATTTTTGCATCAACGATTGGAGATAAACTAAGATCTCTTATAGAATGTACACACTGTAGTTGAAGTGAACTTCTGTACTCATGTTGTTCACTGTCATAAGGAGGGAATGAAATACTACAGTAGCTGTCAACAGTATATGCCATGTTGTAGCAATCCTTCTGTTAACAACGCGGCTTTACCAGTAGACCGTTAAGGTTTCTTCACACCATTGCCCCATGTAACGCGGTGCTCACCTATCACTACGAGGGGTTTAGTGTTGTATTGCAACTTCCACTACTGTTTTTAAATTACGGACCCGCTCCAACAATAACAATATGGATGTAGGTCTTGGGTCATTTCGATCCTAGTTTATTTCAAGGTTGATTGATTGGTATAGTTATGCCAAATGACAGTAGGAAATACATGGATTTGGATTTTGTTTTAAGTCTCATTGTCTGAGTAGCTTAGGCGACTAGAATAAAGACGTTTAGGTGCCGTAAAAGTAATAACATTGTTCAAATCCATAGATCGTACAAATGTGGAATTAATATCAATTGTCACTTATTATTTTTAGCAATTGAACAGTCCCAAGCACGATGGTAAAAAAATGGTCGGAAAGTCATCTTTTTAACAGTATGTAACAAAATGATAAATTGATCCCTTAAATATGTTTTCTATTAACATTATGCAACGAAATCATTTATAACGCTCGCATCGGAATGACATAATATACACTTTTTGCAGCAAAATGATTAATTGATCAAGTAAAATACCTCGTGAAGTAAACTTTTTGCAATTAAATTATGGATTCGGCTCGACAACAGCAAAATGAAGAGTTCCAGCAAAATGGTACATAAAGATCTCAACACGGCACCTCAACGTTTCCACGGATTACGCACGCTGACGGGGTGACTGTGCTTTCATTAACTGGCATTTGTGAATATTTAGAGATGATTTAGAGTTGTTGTATTACATATTATTATTAGATATGTATATTGCTTGTTAGGTTTCTACTAAAGTAATAATGTTGGCCTCTTCAGTATAAAAAACGCATTGCTGCTGCATGCGTGTTTAATTAAGCTTTCTAAATTCTTATTTAGGGCACAAGTTTACAAAGATAGCAATCATGACATCCAACTGTTAATGGGAAATCCAATTACCAAGATTTTTGCAGTGATAACTCCTTTAACGCGATGAGTGTCTTTGTGCAATTACATATATACAACTTGAATTCAGGTAGGACCAACCATTTTTTATCTTATTTAGAACAAGCAGAAGCTTTCAGAAATACAAATAAAAATTACCTCAAAGAGTTTATTTTTACTTTCAATGAAGTCATTCACAATATCGCCTCCTAACTTTTATTCTGAAAAATGCGGCTTTACAACTCTAAAGATGTATATGGAACTGTCTAGTTGCACTTATAAAATGACTTTACTTGGTGTAACGTCTGGACAATAATTTTCATTTGGGTTTGTCTGATAATTCTTTGTCTTGAGGTTGTGGGCAGTTAACTTCTTGAGAAGCTGCAAATAGAAAGGGGTTGACATTGTTTAATCATTACATCATAACGTGCAAATGAACACAAATATATGCCAAAATAGCTTGTAAGAATAATAGCGTCTTTCCACTGTCAAATATGCAGTTAGATTTGAGTGACGCAAAGTGATGTTATAAGTGTTAACCTAGACATAGCTTAGAAAATAGTAAATCCTTTCTACGTTATGATTTGCTACACATTGCTTATCAAATGTTTCATATCTTTGGGCTATCAAATTTGAACAGAAATTGATTTTTCATGCTTAGTCCAAGCCAGCCAGGATTACTTTCTAAGCAGTATTCGAAAAATCATCTTTTATTTATTTACTTATTTAGAAACGATCATGGAAAAATATTTGCAAAGTGCGTCACCGATAATGCCCATTTCTTCAGATAATAAAGGATGCCATTAGTCTATTTAAAACAGACCTTTTTCGCGTATACGAACGTAACGCGCACATACCTTGAATTCGTCTCGAACAATACGTGATGCATTCCGCCTTTCAGACAAATAACCAGTTGATATCTCTGTGTGTCTCGTTTGACAAAAATTAACCAAACACTCGAAAATGAACCGATAATGCAACTAGAAAGAAAAATATATTTATCCATGATAAACTTTTGTAGACGTTATCGGTAAAATTACATGAATTCTGTTTAAAACGAATCTATAACAATGATGTTTCCATCAAGCTGTTTAGTTACTGTAAGTTTATTGCATCTGGTTTTTGTTATTGGGTTATAGAATTTTACCAACTATATTTCAGCACTTACGGGAAAATATCAATATCGAATTAGTAATTACATTTCTGCTTTTAAGATATCGAAACTTGACTAGGCTCAGACATCACTCAGTTGGAGAATACAATTCTCAAAAATGATTTTAACATACGACTATTGCTGACTCCGAGAACGATTGAAACATATTGGTAAAAACACACGGACACGGAAAGTGTATTCTAGCACTTTACTTTGTTTACTTCACACTGTTCTAGTTTAAATTAAAACATAAAAGTAAGATAATGAAAGATAATGGTTGTTGCTTCACTTGCTAAGGGTATAACTGCGGTAAACCTGTAAGTGGATACGGAAATGTGCTCTACCACAACCAAATAGTAGCAACGCTGAGTCTAACAAATCTAGAAACATCCGAAAGATAGATGCTTTCACAGTTGTTAAATGTATTGTCATGTCTATATGTGATTCTGAGTACTCTCTCTATATGTTAATTCAAATAACGATATACATTTCATATGCTCATTACATTAGCGCTAAAATGTTTGAACTTTTTTTCGAATGAATATTACCTCTGTCTGTACCATATTGACTCTATTCCTCCTTGCCGTCTCAATGAACTTAAAAATGTTGATTTCTTTTCGAGCCTTGATTACTTCCATCAAACAGTAGATAGAAATGAACGTTCCAGTCCTTCCAATACCAGCGCTAATGGAAACAAAATTATTTTAGTGATGCCAAACTATGACTACAAATGACTAAATATGTGCACGGAATAGTTTATTTACTATAAAGCCTCGTTATAATTAAATAGATGAAAATACGTCCATTTACATCACCTTGGATTCTTAAAAGAGAGCATACATTTTTCTTGTAACAACCTGACCATATTTTACTTTGTGGTCTGCAATTATATGTACAGCTACCGTGTGCTACTGTTAGCGGAAATTATTTCGTAAATTGTATATCAATAACTTTGTTATATGCAACATAACTTTTTTATCTTATTTCTGCAACATATATTATCCATTTAAGCTGTGCACCAAACTTAAAAACTTTTACATAAGTAAATATTATAAATTATGAGATAATAATTCTGCCCGTAGCAGTTTCATATAAATCATATAGTATTTTCACGGAAGAAAAGCTTACTTTTGCTGTTCCTTAAAAGTATAATTTAATTATTTTAACAGAGCTGTAGAAAGGTTTGTTTTGTTATGTATGACTTCCAAACTCATACTATTATACATGGGTGTATATTATGTAGCAGCCAGTCAGACAGATAATGTTATATTATGGAGCATCTCTTGAGCTATTTTCTTAACATATTACCTGCAGTGAATGAGTATGGGACTTTCCTTTCCGTCATGAATACGCTTAACATATTTGATAACTTCTGTTATAGAGAAAGGCTCCGAGGGTACATCCATATCAGTGCAGGCAGTGTAATGTATCTGGACTAGAGTGCGAACCTCAACGTTCTGTCAAAGAAACAAAAAATCAAAATCACACATCGGTAAGCTGGAAAGTAAAACATTGTTTTGTACTTAAGACAACAAGTTATACTTGCAACCGATTCATCATGCCTACAGAGTATTGCTCTATCAATGTTCACAATTGTCTCGATTAGTAAAATATCGGAATATCTAGACTCATAAAGTGTATTTTTAATATGAGCTGTTATTAAAAAAAACAGCTCAATGGAAAGATCATAAGATTAAAAATAGATCGGTTAGAAGTTTGCGATAGAACCGCTTGTTAATGTCAGGGTACCTGGTTAAATAACAACGTTATTGTATTTGTTTTATGTTACGTTTTGATGATTTTGATGAATTCCAATTGCATGCAACGACACCATTTGATATAGTCATACTTACCTTTACCCATAATGACGTTATATGCTTAGTTTGTTTCATACTTACCTTTACCCATAATGACGTTATA
>JAAAKB020253065.1:0-10727 GCA_010014835.2 Apostichopus leukothele | reverse complement strand
CAGCCTGGCAAGTGCCATCTCCAGCGATCTGGCAGGTATTGAAATCTGAAATTTTCTTGGTACGCTGCGCGCCAACCGATGGTGGCGCTCCGCTTAGATAGTACTACGGCCGGAATACTCGAATCGATTACGTCCCCCCCAAGTTTCAAATCGGATTGACGCCCCTGTACACCAGCAAAAGTTCTGTCAAATTTAAAGGCAATGTTATGAAATTTAATGTTCCGGATACTCTGCCTGTCAATAACGTTATAGCTTTTGTACCAAATCATATCATGTAAACAGTGCGTGCTTATATAACAGTCATTGATTGACGCTCAAGTTTGAAGGTGGTGCATTATTCTCCTTGTGGATCCAATACCGATGCACTGGTACAGTATCGTTATCATTTCACAATGACTTCACGTGGGCTTTGGCTTAGACTCTTTGTATGAAGATACGAATTATTTCCATCAGTGAAGTTTTCATGATCGATCTAGGAAAAGCATATTTACCACATAATTAATGTTGCTTATCATTAAATGGTTCGTGACCAACCGAATATAAGTTTTGTAGTTTATTCTGATCGAACGCCGTTTACTGTTTCTCATCAGGGCGTCTAATTACAGTCTGTGGCGTATTTGAGGTGATGTCATGGATATATATATATATATATATATATATAATATATATTGTGCCTTCATAAAACAGTATTATGAACTTTACGAACTTCATGCTATGCAATATATTGTATGCATGCCTGCACTGTATGCTTCGTTACTTTCTTGATTAATAGTGTTGACCAATGAACATATACAGCGAGCATTATTTGTTTAAATATAAACTTTAACCGAAGTGCATAAGTGCCATCTGAAGGAGTGATACAAACACCCCAAATATCGTATAAAATTACATTTTTCATTTTAATTTCACACTGAGATCATACACTACTTATATAGACACGAATAAACTTCGAGTCCGTTTCTTATCTATAGTTTTCCCAGACTCTGGCCCACTTTTGATACATAACCGACTTTTTATTTCTGCTTCTGGATAGCATTATCATCAACAACTATTTTCTATAATTCATTATATTAAGGTTTAGGTGACAAATTCATACACAAAGCATACATCGTTTGCAGCTTTCAGTATGTCTGCTCTTTCTTAAGTCGTATCTTTTCGTTCAAAGCTCTGAGGCCATTCAAATTTATTTAACTTCAGTTTCATTGGAAATGTAACACCAAGACTTCTGACATGACGAGAACTGTTATGTCAATCGTATGGCCTGTAATATAGACAGTCGTTACAGACGGAATAGCTCCTTTGATGAAGGTAAATTGCAATGATTTCTCAAGTGGCAAACTTGGTGAAAAGTTATGATTTCTTTTGAGACAGCTTAGAGTATCAAATGGTTTCTCGTTGTCGTATCAGGTACCCGGCCCTTAAATGGATCACCGCAAGAAGAATGACTACCATAAATATTAATTTTGATTTATGTGGTGTAATATACCACACTAAAAAGCAATGATACTTGATAGAACGAAAGTGTTAACAATATAGAATTGTAGCAAGTTACATCGTAGTAAGTCACATAGTAATAAGATACATCGTAGTAAGGTAGGTCGTAGTCAATTACATTGTATAATAAGTGACATCGTATTGAGTTACACAGTAGTAAGTAACACCTGAGTAAGTTACATCGTAGTAAGAAACAACTTAGTGTGAGTGTGAGTTACGTCGTAGTAACTTACGTATTAGTGAGTTACGTCCTAGTTACTTACGTATTAGTGAGTTACGAACTAGTTACTTACGTATTTGTGAGTTACGTCCTAGTAACTTACGTATTAGTAATTTATATCCTAGTAACTTACGTAGTAGTGAGTTAAGTCCTAGTAACCTACGTATTAGTGAGTTAGTAACTTACGTACTAGTGAGTTACGTCCTAGTAACTTACGTATTAGTGATTTATATCCTAGTAACTTACGTAGTAGTGAGTTAAGTCCTAGTAACTTACGTATTAGTGAGTTACGTATTAGTGAGTTACGTCCTCGTAAGTAACGTATTAGTGAGTTACGTATTAGTAAGATACGTCCTCGTAAGTTACGTATTAGTGAGTTACGTACTAGTGAGTTACGTCCTCGCAAGTTACTTATTATGAGTGAGTTACGTACTAGTGAGTTACGTATTATTGAGTTACCGTCCTAGTAACTTACGTCCTAGTGAGTTAAGTACTAGTGAGTTACGTCCTAGTAACTTACGTATTAGTGAGTTACGTCCTCGTAAGTTACGTATTAGTGAGTTACGTCCTAGTAAGTTACGTATTAGTGAGTAACGTACAGTGAGTTACGTCCTCGTAAGTTACGTATTCTGAGTGAGTTACGTACTAGTGAGTTATGTATTATTGAGTTACCGTCCTAGTAACTTACGTCCTAGTGAGTTAAGTACTAGTGAGTTACGTCGCAGTAAGCTACTGTACATCGTACAGTGAGTCACATGCATAGCAGTAAGTTACCGTATATCGTTGTTACATGATATATAGATAAGAAATTACTCTTAATTCTCGGTAGTAGGAAAGACACAATTCATTTGGAATTTTTTTTGCATTCGGAAAAAAAAAAATCTCAAACGCTGACAAGATAAAGAACTGTTCGCTGCTTATATTTTGATATGTAATGAGTCATGTAAATGTTAAGGATAAGTCCCTCGGATGTTATCAATCCGATCTAAAAATGCCACTAAATGATTCACCTAAATTTCAACCTTTTATTTTATGCAGTTTATCATTTCATGTGTGTTACCTGCTTAGCCATTCTGACCTGCAAACAAAGTAGACACATTGTTGACATTATCCTTTCGATTTTTTTTTAAGTTTTCAAAATATTTCTTATTTCCTTCTTCGTTTCGTTTTGGTTCAGTAGTTATATACTTCAACCAAATTTGTTTTGCATGATTTGCCTCCGCCCTTTTTAACCGGAAGCACAAGTAAGTAAAACCCCCAAAAAAGTAAGAAAAAAAAAAGGAAGAGAGACTTTAATTGAAAAAGGACTTTTAAGTCGAGAATTCCTCAAGGATTTCAATCGTTCCCTCAATGCTAACTTTAGCTCTATTGCCTGCAGGAGTGATAATTATTTTAAGCTTGGCTAGAGAAATGCTAAACTTGCAAAACGTTTATTTGATCCATTAAAGTTCATCGAGTAAGGCGAAATCGAAATTGACGAGACGAAGGAATATTATATATGAAATCATCTTAGCGAAGGGCAATGAACCGGAATGGTGAGAAAAGATGCAATTATTCAGTCATTGGATACGAAAAAAGCAAATGTTTAGATGTTCTGCTCTGTACGTGTAAATTGATGTTGTCAGATTGGTTATTCTACCGTAAATATTTACTCCAGAACCAAAAACTGAGAAAAGAAAAAAAAAGTCGAGAGTAGGGAGTAATGATCTCAATTTTATCCGTGAATGGCTTATTCTCTTTTCACATCAGGAGAAATCTTTTGCGATCTTACAACGCTTGTATTGAAACTGCCATCCATTCATACGCCAGATAAAGATAAATGTGAAATGTAAAACTAAACAACAAATGGAGATAACTATATATAGTCACAGCCAATTCCAAATATCCCATGCGGTAGTTCACATCAACAAAACAACAAAATGCACGAAAGATTAAATATATACAAAATGTCAAAATTTGGCCAAAATGTGAGAGATAGAGAGAGAGATCTTAAAAATAGTGTAGCTGGTTATGACGCACGCACTTGGACTTAATAAATCATATTGATACCAGCACCAGGTATAGGATCCAGTGTATTACAAGGAGGGAGTGTGGGCCTGATGTCTTTGAAGCCGACTCCCATTAAAGAGGGATGGCGGACCACTCCCCACCCAGCACTCGCAACCCCCAGCCCTCACACCCCCCTCCGAGAATTTTTTTTAGACATAAACGGTTATAAATTGGGCCTATAAACACTTACGGTGGTGCTCTTAATATTTTCTGTGGAGTTGGGGGGGGGGGGGGGTGATGCCCTTCCTGACCCTACCTGAATCTGCACATGGGTGTATGTAAAGTGTATGTCGTGAATTCGAAGACCGCTTAGGATATGGAGACAATGCATACATCGCATCATTACACTGGTAAATTATCATCAAAGTTAGAAGGGGGAAAAAATCGCGTCAGTCAAAAGTGATTTTCTTTCTAGAATTTGAGAAATTCAATTTAATTTAGTCATTTCAGTTTTGTGGGTCCATCATCTTCTTTGGACAAATGTTATCTAATTTTAAGTTTTAGATAATATGCAACTCGTGATTTAAAGTCTGATTATATTTATTCATAAATTGCAAGATATGTTATCATCAGATGTAATGCAATGAACGTAAGAATATCAAGAGAAAGTTTTATTGGAAACATTTTCAACATATTTTAACTTCTGAATATCGACTCATACGTTCCGCCAATATCCTTGAAGGAAATTTGCAAATAACTGAATTTTAATTTCTGTAACTGAAAATGCTTCACCATATTCCAAATCCCGCTAGTTTTTACGGGAGTCATCGCCAATACGGTGTACTATACTGCTTTAAATGCGTGAATTTGCGGGTCACAGAACCTAGCTCTAGTTTGTATAGGAAATGTGGTAGCAGCTGTGCATAAGACAGCCAGCCACGTTGGGTTATTTACGCTAAATATTATAAATGGAAATTCTGTTTAGTTTTCAAAAGCAATTCAACATTTCTCGAAATGATATTATCAGAGGCAGATGTGGTTAGTTATGAATCATATAGTATCGATATCATTTCACGGTATAAACAAATCCATAATCTATTCTCGCGTTAAGGGTTATGGTATACCATGTAGATATGTTGATTATCATATTGTCGTATGATGATATGTAATACGAAAACATGGGTAAACGCTGCTGGAAAAGCGGTATAGCGGTTTATTGGATTAATATTCATTTAAGTATTTGGAAATAAATATGTTATGGATACCTCCAGCTGATGCTCTCTGCATACAGGCTTTGTCTTTGTTATGAAGTTTTTTGCCTGGATGCAATTGCTTATTTTAGTTTGCTAAAGACATTAAGTGCCTTCTTTTTCTAACTACAGCTATTTATCACCGAAATGCATTTTCAGTACAAACGATTAGCCTATGTTATGTGTCCTTCTCTGCAAACTAAATGCTTTAAGCTAAACAGTATTCAATGTTGTAGGATGAAACATGGGAAACCGCAGGGTCTCAATAGTTCATATAACGTGTTCCACCCGAGGTCATTTTAAGCATTAGTTTCTTTTCTCTGTGAAACTGTGCGGGGAAATTAACATCAAAATGTTACCTTTTCTCCTCCGAAAAGGCATGTTTAAAATATCCGAAGTGTATCTGAAAGTACTTTCTCAAAGTACTAACCTTCCATCGTCCCACGGACATTGAGGAAGGTGGAATAATGAAGTGTGGTATTATATGTAAGTGAGGACATTGTTTAGATACATACCACATTAATTAGAACAACCTAACTTACACACGCCCACACTAATATACTACTCGTAAATCTAGAAATAAAATACAGTGAGGAAATTGTTTCGACAGTTGGTAGAACCAAAGGATTGGCTTTTTGATTATGTTTGTCTTTGAAATACTCTTGTGTTTGTGGGAGGAGGGGTAGATGAGACGGTGGGGATGGAATACTAATTAACTTGATTTGAAATTGTTTGTGTTTTAACTTATATAGTTAAAACACAAACAATTTCAAATCAAGTTAATTAGTGGTATTTAGTTAATTAATGTGGTATGTATCTACATATATATGTAGATACATACCACATTAATTATAACAACATAACTTACACACGCCCAGCCTAATATACTACTCGTAAATCTAGAAATAAAATACAGAAGAAATGTAAGGAAAAAAATAATAATAATAACTAATATCTATACATACATGTGGGTGTAATGAAAGAAGTTCAACCATAAAGTGCATACGTCACACGCATACACGGAACTCGAAATCTGACCTTGTTATTTTCTTTGATGCAATCTACGACGTAATATACTGATTTGTTATTAATAACGCCATGGAAACACTTGATTTGTTTGTATTTACATACCTCAAATCCATGACGTCATATGTTAAAAGGGATTGGTACACCTGCGCTCTGTTAAGAATCTGAATCATCGGGAATGAAATGTTTTGCGGACGAATATTTTAGTGGAAAGAATGTCCTCTGGGGATTTTTCACGGTTGATCGTTCCCGAGAAAACTCCATTAACATGATACTTTAAGACTTGTTTGTCCACCGACAAAAGCGTCTACAGGTACTTGGGTGCAAAATCTCATATTTAATATTATTAATATTTCTTGTAGTTCTTATGCAGTAAATGTCATGGAGATAAATTGCGTAATGCAGAAACAAAAATTGTTTTGGCTCACAATCTCTTTCCAAGTGTTGTATATTTACTGGTTAAGCATTATATAAGGGGCTTAATAAAGTTATAATTTTCAACAGGAAGTGAGCTAAAATTATCGTTATGATCCGCTCAGGTTTGAAATAAGGTAACTTTTATAAGATTAGCAATTATAGTATTTACGACAAAGAAAAGATTTTTATATACAAAACGTTTACACACAGTTATATCGTGAATCGAATCAATGAATTATGCTACCCTTGGAATATTAATACTCACAATCACAATACATTACATGAAGTATTTCATGTTTTTTCAAATGAAAATATGACTTTATGCTGATATTCTATGAAGTATGATGTCTGCAATAAGAAAACAAGTTGCATCTCAAATTTTGTTTAGTGATTATGGCGCTCAGTACAACGCTTTAAATATATTTCTCCCTAAGTGTAATTAATATGTCGTTACTCCATCAATATACATTTAAAATATAAATGATAAAATTCTCCTTGAAAAATGAAACCTTTCCCCCGACCTTCCAAAATGTCACTTGAGTTAATCGACCAGCATCCAACCAATGAATGCTTTCTCGGTTACAAAGTTTCTTTTGCGTTTTTCTTCCAATCAATTTGATTGTCATTTTCGCATTAAAAAATACTTTGTCTCCGAAAAAAACCTTCGATTGCTTTTCAACCATACGAAGGGTTACCTCTAACGTCCATTAACCAGATGTTTATTCAAAAATGCATAAATATTGTAAAATGTCATTTCATCAAGGTAACCTTGAATATGTAATAAAAGATTGTTCCACAAGGACTAATGAAGAACTGAAATCATCGACATTGAAAAAAGAAAAACATATTTACAGATATAAGAAAAGAGTGTGATGGACGAAGGAGTGAGTAGGGCTTATTTGTAGCTAGCTAAACTGGTTTCTTTAGTGATTCGAATCAGTTAGCAACGAAGTTTTAAAAAATGAAAAAAGGGTGTCTATTTCTTTTAACTAAGGAGACAAACACGTATGAATGAAACCACTAGCAGACGTCATACTTTGTTGAAGAATCCTGTATGGCTTCTCAAGACATCCGTATATATCAAAGTCTATACCCGTCGTGAGTTTTTGTGTGGCATTCACGGCAAGGCTTTTTTTGTAATTAAGAGAAACATGAAATGAGTTAAAGGTTTCTTCATCAAAAAAAAATCAGGGCACTGGAGACTCTTATTGCAAACAAAGTTTTCTCCTCCTTTATTAAGGATACTAAACCCATACGAGGAATGAGTTTATGACAATTTTTGTAACTTTAATTAAAGACACTGGGAAAAGAGACTATTCGTGATACAAAAATATGTACGATACGTAGGAGTATAAAGGTTTATTATTATTATTATTTTTTTGTGGCTTTATGCAGGCTGATATATTGATTGTTTTCATGTAACAGTAACAAGAAGAAACAGTGGAGTAATATATACACACGAGTTGGAATCAATACTACAATAAATCGTTAATGTGTTCGCCCTTTTGTTCTTTTTAAATGCGTCTGGATTTTCAGCAGTTTTTTGCCGGAATCTTTTGTGAGGTGTTTCTCTGAATCGCAACCAGGTAAGCATAACTAATATCTACTTAATTATGTGTCATATCTTTATATGTTTGTAGTATGCACTGATGCTTGATTTGTTTTACTTGTTGTCATCAATGTCTCGTCTATCGATGGAGGTTTTCTGCTTCTTTGGTATTTTTTTATTTTTTAGTCAATAGCGATCATTTTGTGAAGATTTGAAAGGTGTATGTTGAAAGCTTGTGGTTTTGTTCTATTTGCAAGTCACAATAGAAAGAACCATTGTCATTAGCCAACCCATATGGAGTTCCTTAATTAGATGCATAAATTTAACTACGAAAACATTTATTGTGAGAACAATACTTTTAATATAACACTCCATTTTGAAAGAGACAAAACTTCAAATCTAATCCCCAAATTTTTACGTAAAATGAAAATTAGTTTATTTTATTGATCGTGAAATATATGATATAAAAACATACACATTTACCTCAGATGGGATATTATACTTTAGTCTAAAATTTGGCTTCCTTGCAAGTTTAATATAGAGTATACGAACTTAAAAAAAATATCAGATAATTTAAAAGTAGGTTTTCTAAATGTTTGTATAGGGTTAGTATCGATACATGTTATGACTATAAGATCAATACGTTGAACACAGAAACGGGCAAAAATATGAAAATTAACTAGTATCATATTTTCTGTGACAAAGAATCATCGATTTAAAAAAGTTTCTTTATGCCTGTCAAATAACAAACGCAACTGAAAGGGCTTCCTGTTATATTCATACAGAGTTAGGAGAAACGAAAATGTTACGTTCAAAATATCGGTTTATACAAGTTTGTATATGTATATATATACAAAACAGTATGCTCAGAGTTGGCCAGGAAACCAAACGCTATGGAAGGCGTTAAGTTAAAGGGATAGCCCGGTGGCAGGCAATTTTAAATGGGATATAAACATTAGACACTTTTAACTTAAAACAATCCCCATCGCATTATCTTGTTTCTTACACATGGTTGTTTGGACCAGGTTAACCCTTCCTTACTACAAACATAGCAGGTGGTCTGATACATCATCAAGGTAGATTTGAATCAAAACTTTTACTTTCAGAGTAAAAATATGTAATACATTTAAATGGTTTTCTTAATTGTATTTAGCATTTAGAATCTCTTAACTACGAAAATTGCTTGGCAGAATCTTATTTTCCTGATTGGATAATTGATTTGCACATTGTAAATAATGAAAACAAAGACTTTTTTAGCTTAATTACCATAATGACAGCACTGACGCTATTTATTGCCAGATGCATGTATTCTTAACTTTGACCAAATGCTAAAATTGGTATTTTTATAGTACAAAATATTACTAAAAGGTTTTCACCCATAAATGAAATGTATTTCTATATTGCTAAGCAAGAACCTCTAGTCATCGGAATATTCCATTAACTGTATAGGAATCGGATTTGTGATTTGTGAGTTTTGCATGCATGTGCGTGTTAGATATGTACGTTAGTAAAACTTTCCTAAGTTACGATAAAACAGTTCTAGCCAAGATATTTTAAATAATAATAATAATAATATAAAAAACTACGAAGCAAAGCAGATGTTTTGATGTAACCCCAAATATGATATTAGACAATTTGAACATCAATATCGCCTTCCTCCCCCTAAAATCTAATGGAATGAGCCATATATATATTTTATTCTTCACAATTTTCATCATTATATCGAGTTCGTTAAGATAACCTTAGAACACTTTTATGATTCTTTCTTCTAGAAAAGGTGCAAGTATATCTAAATTTAAAATAAAAAAAAACAAAAATTACTACACCACTCAATTTAGAGTGGCTAACTATTTTATGAACGAAATTTTTGACCAGTATAAACCCAAAGGAATACTGGCCTGTTGCAATCGAAACTTTCAAACCGTCCTGTTTTTGCTTCATCATGATTTCATCTGGAAATATGATCAGCCTGTTGTGTTGATACAATGCATACCCTAGAATGAGATCACAGTATTGTGGTAAAAATGAAATATTTCTGTATTAGTTGATAGATAATAATTAGTCCCTCTTGAAATCACGCTTTTGTATCTGTCATTCTGGAGTTTGAACTTGCTGTGATTAAATCTCGATGTAAAGGCTTTAGATTATTTAAATTTCCAATGGGGGAATTCCAAGTCTGTTCTGACGGTTGTTCAGAACAGAATAGCGATAATAGAGCATGCGCAATTCAAAAATCGATAAAGAATATTTTTGTGGAAACTTTTATATCCATTGTAACGATCGTCGATATAACTACAATCGATCATTTATCAATTTTGAAAGATGAAACCAATATATGGTTTAAAATATCATGTTGCAGTAGTTCAGTGTTTGTGTTAGTTTTGCATGTTACTATGTTAAATGTTTATGTTTAATGTTATAAGAATAATGTTCGGCAATAATTACCCGTATACATGTGGTACTGTTCGTCTTGTTTCAATCGTTAGGCGTATACACTGTTCATGCATTGAACTTATGTAATTTTATATTCTTGCTGGAGGGCTGTAAGTTTAGACGTCGCACCCGTTGAGAAATTTTGGTAAAATGGAGATACATGCTCAGATGCAACATTGTTTTATATTTTGCAAAAAATTGAAGCAACGTTGGGTAGTTTTCAATCGATTACCTTTTTTCACATAAACATTTTACATATTTATTACTTTTGAAAATAACTTTTCCATCAGGGAGGGTGGAGTGGATGGTGGGGGGGGGGGGGCACAGATAATGGGTTGGGCCCTTGTCG
>JAAAKB020253054.1:0-10728 GCA_010014835.2 Apostichopus leukothele | reverse complement strand
AAAAGTATAAAACACAACAAAGCACATATGGCATGATATACTATTTAGATATTTAGAAAATTGTATGTTAACATACTCATACAAAGTGGCCCATGTTTATGGATTTTGAGTGTTCAAATCATTTTCAGTTAACTTTCGGTTAAATTCTTCTACTTTTGTTCAGCATAACATTGCTTCCTATTGTCATTAAAGTATTATAGCTCCTTTAAGTTCCTATCAACCTCCTTCAATTGCTTTCACCCTTTTTCACTTTTGACCTTCAAGTTTCCCTCGTTAATTCCCACGGTTCCTGAATAAAAAAATACATAAGAAATCGTTCGGTCCATTTTCAGACGTCTAGTTTAGGAGTCCGTATTTGCAGACAAGAAAAAACATAACCAAAACTTAGGACTTAGTGATTGGTTCATTCATAGATTTTGATGAATATTAATGTTGTTCCGAAGTAGGTAATATTGGACTAACCATGGATCACCTGTGACGCTAGCTTTGCAACTACTGAGCAGTTTTTATAGAGGCAAATTAGTTCTGAAAAAGGAATCATCCAGTGCTAACAATCAGCACATTATGGCGATATAATTTATACCAAATTGAGTGTTCTAACCAGTGTCTTGAAGTAATTGTACAGTGTTTCATCGAAATTTTAATTGTTTCAGGGAGAGATTAAAGCGTCTAGAAATCAACAGAACGTTTTAATCATTTATTTGCGTGGAGCTTCTCGGAGCTAGGCTAATATCCTACCAAATAATTTCCCTCAAGGTAAAGGTAGAACCATCTCTACCGAGCTACAGGCGATATGCTGCTGTCAGGTTGACGGCAAACGTCATCAGATCGTCGCGAATTCATCGCTTTCACAGACCTTTGTTCATATCAAGGCTTCATTTTTCGGGGATTAAAGTAGCAATTACTCTGCTCTCATTAACTTGTTATAAATGTTGTAGATTGAAATAGGGCACAGTGAACGTAGAATATCTCATTCAGCTGTGAAATTCATATAAACGTAACGAACCTGCTTTGAAAATTTATGAGCAACTACTTATCTTCTGCCTCAACATTTGTATCATTATTCTACAAAGAGACAGGCATCTGGCAATATTTTTAACCGTAGAGTGCAAAACCAACCAAATAATTTAGAACATAGTATTTGTGTTGTGTGATTAATGAAATATGTAAAATTTGGAGAATATGAAATAACATAAAGTATATGGTACATATTTCAGTGCACGGGAACGGCTTGGCGTGGCAGTACACATATATGCTAGTCTTTTAGGAAATGTTTCTTAAGGACGATGAAGTCAAAGACGATTACCAAGATAGAAAAATTAACAACGATCATATTGCTTTTACATCCTTTCATTTCATCACATTCCTAATTTCGTGATTAATGATACAACACTATAACTTTCGAAATGTAACCCTTAATGTATTAATTACTTAATCACCATTCTAACATGATGGAATAATCTGCCAACGGTTTTGAAGCAAAGGAAAAGTTCTGGGTATCGTTTATGTGATTGTTCTTGAAACTTCAAAGAAAATATGATTCATATTTAATGAAACTTAAGATCTTAACAGCAACATAAAGATATGAGGAAATATAATGATTATAGTAATTTCATATTTTGCCGTACATGATTGCAAATTTTCTATTGTCTATAGTTCTGAGTAAAGCACAAACGTTAACGTTAAATTTCTTGCTATTTTCTTTTTAGTTGTGAAAACGTGCGTAGTTTAAAATAAATCCATCGCATAAGAAACATGAAAAACACAAATTACAATGAATTACATTTGAAAGTTTTCTAAGGTAGTATAGGCTGTATCTCATTGTGTGATAGAAACAAATATTGGCATTATACTAATTTCATCAACGACACGAAACTTTCCATAAGAAAGTAAAAATTAATAAATTGGCGCCTCCCACATTTTTGCAACAATACAACGTTTTAATGGTTGGCGTTTCAAGTTTGATACTGCGGTGCTCTGTTTATCCCAAGTAGAGAGCATTAGTAAGAAAAGGATCCCATTTATGCCTTCTTGAAAAACGGAGAATTGAAATGAAACTTGATAGATCATGTTTACGAATGTCATTGTCATTATATATTATATAATATAAAAGCATCGAAAATATATCCAAACAGAAAGTACACAGTTGCTTCAATTAACGACAAATTGATGTTTTCTAATAGCTGAAAGGTTAAATCGTTGGTTGAAACGTTAACTATGAATCTAAACAGGTTACATCAACGTTATTGAAATTAGTTTGCTCAAGAGGACGGCCGAATTTTCATCTCCGTGAACCTAAGGTTGCAGTAAGCATTATGGTCAGAGAAGATGTTTTCTCCACGGCCGCCGTTGTAATCTCCATTAAGGTTGTCGCTGGTGCAAACACTGTAACAGCTTCCACGGTAAGGAAACTGGTCACAGTAATTATTATCTTGACAATTTCCGCACCAATGATCTGAGTGCCACCATCCGCCTCGGTGACCGTCCGCGCAGTTGAAATCGTCACACTCATCGTTGTCTCGGTCATGCGTGCTGAAAGCTTTGCCTCTATTGTTACCGATACGTGTACCTGTAATAGAATGAACAATTCAAAATACAACAGTTTTGAAAGATCTAGTTTAATTTCTGAATTGCAATGCTAGCACAAAGACAAAAATTACAATACAAAAGAGGCAAGCGCCAGTTTCAGTTCTGAAATTTATTAATATGCAATGTAATAAGAAAAAAAAGTCCGTCATTAAATATTGTTAATTAGTGTTCATTGGTAAGATTGTATCTGTATAGACAAACATAACATTTATAAAATTATTGGTCAGCTATCTAATAGGTAATTATTACCATATCCCGTTTCCTCCCTTAAGTTAGATGTAAGCCAAAATCATGAGCTCAAACAATCGTGACCTTGTGAAAATTCAATGCTACCCTTGTGACATCCAGTGTTATATGTGTATATAACAGAATAATGTTTCCAAAATGATGTAAGTTTTAGTTGAGAGTAACATTACCATTGTTTATAAGCATAAGAATAAGGAGAGAAGATGATTTAGTTATGCTAGTTCTATCTTTTAATAAAATTATCGGGTTTTAATGAAGATTATAAAGCAATATGGTTTTAAAGTTATTTATGTTAAAACGATTCATCTTAATACTTGTCATAAATGATCTTATCAATTTGCAATTTTAATTATAATGCGACAAAAACAAATAGAGACAAAACAGGAGGATTCTGTAATTCAATCATAATGTATTCATTCAATTAATAAATTATTTGTGTTTGATTCAAAGTACCAATAAGCTATAATTAGAGTCAACGGAATGTGGAAACAGTATAGTATATGTGGCCAAGAATTCATAGTTTAATACGTCAATGCCTCCTATTGTCGGTTGTTTTTTCTATCTTTGATAGCTTTTTGATATCTACAAGAATTTCTCTTTTAATTTTCTTCGTTGTTTTGCATTTTAGCAAGTCTCTTTTCCGTTTTAGTTTCTTTAAGTTTCATTACTAGAATTTTATTTGCTGATCTCAATTTCATGTTCTGTACAATGATATATTCTTCTCTCATTTGTGTGCACAGCAAACATTGTCAATTAGAAACGTATGATAAACAAACTCTTTTACAGTTTTATCTCTCAAGGACCTATATATAATCGGCACTGGTTTGTCTAAGCTTATTTTGTGAAGCAACGTTAAAGTATATTGTTCGTTAACATTAACTTTTACATACTGCTTTCATATACGTACATTCCATTCATGTAACTTAATCGATGGATCGATGGATCGATGGATCGATGGATCAATGGATCGATGGATCGATCGAATGTCACTTATATTGTTAAGTTATAAGTGACATTCGATCGATCCATCGATCCATCGATTAAGTTACATGAATGGAATGTACGTATTTGAAAGCAGTATGTAACAGTTCAAAGTAAAATGTTAAAGTTGCAGGTTCTCAGAAATATTGATCAGGAAATTTTAGCTTGAAATAAGTCCTAAAAATAATATTAAGAAAAGCAGAAAAGATGGTATATGATTATTATTGAAAGGAGTGACTAACCTGTTGTTCCAGCATGGGTGCCTAGTTTATTCAGTCTGTATTTATTACCCTCAGACCCAATCTGAAACTTGGTGTATGAAGCATATTTCTGATCTCCACCTGAAGTAACAACATCGAAGCGCAGCGTGTAACCTGCTTGGTGTGTAAGATGATATATTTTCTCATTCCCAAGCCAGAAATCATCGTTCAGGTCCCCAAATCCTTCTTTGTACGCATCCCAGTTTTGATAGAAACTGGTACTGCCGCCACTGCGACGTTGAAAAACCTGGATGGGAGAAAATGGTATAAGGAGACGAAATGAGACATAGGATGGATCGAGACGATGATATATAACAGGTTAGAAAGGAAATGGCCATGTTTGGAATAGTCGCCAGTAATATTTGTTTTCACAATGTATTGATGCTTTAATAACTTACTGTCCATCCTCCACCATTATTCATTTTACAGTAGACACTAAATGGTGAATCCGGCCATCCAGTTGGGAGAATGGTATAAACGCCATCTTCTGTATTTCCAGCGTCATAAACATCCTTGCAGTCTGTATGTACAGCTTCACAAGATTGACCGTCACCTTCGTATCCCTCATTACAATAACACTGCCGTACATCATTCTTGACACCACACACAGCATTGGTACCACAGCTGTAGTCAACTTCACAGGTAAGTCGGTTATTGCTACAGGAACACTTTTGAGTGCAATTATCGCTGACAAATGTTTCTCCATTCTAGAAGGGCAATGACAAGCATGATGATAGTTGTTGAATTATCATATTCTAATGTACAGTTATTACGATGCAATATGAAACTTTAAATTTTGGCGAAAATTATGAATAATTACTGAAATTGGTAACTTATCATTGTAGTGTGCAAGTATCGCTAACAGACGCTTCCCCATTCAAGTACGAATATTTAAAGTACAATATTAACCAAACTGTTTTAACTCTCGTTATGCAAAAGAAAATGGAAATTAAACAAACGTTTTTTATTGATGTGTTTGAAAAACAATATCTTACTGGAATGACCAAATTGGCCTCTGTAGCAAAGCATCCACATTCCTTTGTAGGAATACAGTCACTCTCTTGCATTAAGAAACCAGCAGGACAGATGCAGCCCTCACTGCCAACGCAGTCATTGTTACATCCAGATGTTCCATTAGGATAGTTACATGTTCCCTGACAGTTGCATATTCCAAAGATCTTGTTGGATGAACAGGCAGAGATTAATGAGTCTAAACACAAACGACAAAGAAGAAGAAAGAAGCATGAACCTAAAATTTAATTGGTTTAGTGTTTCCCAGTCAGTTTTCAACTGGGAATATATTAAGCAACACTGAATGATTTTAAGATTTGACCATTTTTACTTCAAGTGGCATAATATCAAGGATTTTACTCTCATTTTGAATTGTTAAAAACGTTGTGTTTTTGCTGACATCAATAAGACACAGTCACATCGAAAACGTTATGAATTTTGGAATTACTGTATTTATATATATATATATACACACACAATGATATATATTGATATGTTGATATATTGGTGACGATCTTAAAAAGACAATTAATGTGTATAATCTTCTCTGATGGTTCAAACTTACCTGCGTTGCTGTCAAGTGCGATCATATTCACAATGTTATACTGACTCCATTCATCAGCAATACGAAAACCTTTGTATGCTGATTGAAAGGACGATCCATTGGACAAGGTCATATCCACACGAAGTTCGTATTCTGCTTGATTTGTCAAGTACGATAGCTTTTTATTGCCGAGCCAAAACTCAGTTGCAAAAAATCCAAAGCCTTCTTTATACTCTGACCAATTTCTGTTAAAATTTACGGAACCGTCGGTGCGTCGTTGAATAACCTTGAAGAAAATAAACAAAAAAATATCAATCATTTTGTAAAAGAAGTTGGTAGTGTTTTAAAATTTAGCAGAACCTTTACTCCTATTGGCCACAGTTTTGTTTCGTTTAATTGTATAAATAATGTGACTTTCATATTATGTTACAATATATGGCAAAATGCACTGAGACACTTTTTTTCTTTCTTTTACACGACCATGTTGAAGTAAATCAAGAACACATCAAAATGATCCAATGTAAACTTTCTGCGGGAAACATACCGTCCATCCTCCTGTTCCGACGTCATGGTTACAGAAAACCTCAAATGATTCTTCATAACCATCTGGTTTGATGAGGTATACTTCACTAGAGCTTGATGTAGAACATTGGCGTTGAACATCTCGACAGTCCTTCGGATATTCAGTACGTTGATAAAAGAAGTAAGGATCACCTGGTTCATGTAAAGCAACAAGTTAATATTGAACCAGGCTGAAAAATTAGACTTGACAGTAATTTATATTAATTTTAGCAATGCAACGGATCCCTTTATCCATAAGTTATATGAGGAGTAACAACGCAAGGTAATACATTAAATTGTAAAACAATATTTGGGAATAAAACGATTACCATTGTAAGTGAAAGCGAACAAGTATATCGTTTTAAAATGGCTGGCTAAGTTTGTGTCAAGTGTTATCTGTAAGTTATAGTTTTACACGTTGAATACTTAGGAAGAATTTAATGATATGCAGTCAATGAATCTGAAGATTATCTACAGTTTGTACTTGGATTAGAAAATGTGTTACGATGATATAGATGAAAGGATTGTGGTTATAATCACATGCACGTAATGTATATTTCACTAAACGGAGATTAATCTCAGTTTAACCTAACTAGCGTGATTGTTTGTCTCAAGAATGAGTCAGGTTAGTCAAAAGTTTACAAACTGATAGTCTATTATCTTACCTTGAAAAGCATCTACAGTTGAAGGTGAACTCTCTTGGTTGTTATCCTGTTTAAAAACAAACACTAATTAATGAATGTAGAAATTCAGAAAAATGGTGTGCAAGGCATGACGCCTTAAAAACAAGTATACGGTAAAGAAACTAACGCGCGGAATCTTTAATCTATGCTCATATATAACAACTGATGAAATCATAAGTATTGGTCAAATGGAACAACCATTCTAAAAATTTACAACATGATGTTAGCACGCAGAATATATTGTTAAAAAAACAGATCTGGCATGAGTATTTGGTCACAAAATTTACTATGGTGTATCGTACTTGTTATAGAAGTACTCGAAATAGAAGTATACAAAGCGTAACCTTACATATTCTTTAAAAAATCAACAGCTTTTCTAACATCAAATATGTATTTCATATACATTTCATTTCTTTTTACGCAACTAACATATATGGTTAAAAACAATACTAAAATGATGAATTACTTTTCAATACCTTCAATTATACAACAGTACATTCATCATATCCTAACATAAAGTTCTCACAAATCATTCGAAATCATTTAGAAACAAGAGTGTACAATTATCAGTCGAAACCATTGGAATTAGGAAAATAAAGCAATCACATGACGAATTGAGCACGTCGTGAACTGCTTCACACAGAGGCAATCGGAACCTATTTTCTAATTTTTGGTTGGCTACGAATTGGCATTTTGCGAAAGCTAAATTCATATTAAAATATAGTTTATTAATTTGTAATAGAAAGAATTACAACTAAATCTGTCAATTGTTAACGTCTTGTGATTTTTCACATGCGGCGCAACATTAACAGCAACTGTAACAGAAATTTGAATTGCCTATCCTTAATCAAATCTACGCTAACTGCTAAAACTTTGTAAACTAACGAGAAATTAAAGGTCTGGAAAATTTACAATGGTACATACAAGTATAAAAAAGGACAAAAGAAGAAGAATTAAATTCAAGCAAGATTCAGGCTAGACTGGTCGTGTTTTTTATAATAAGATTGAATCGATGTTACACTATTTTATACGAAATTAACAAAATACTTCATCTTTATACGTTACATACAACTCTAAATTTGTTGCGTTTAGAACAGGAAACTTCAAATTATGTCAAGTGCAATCAATTTATATTTCATACACAGAGTTGTGTTAACTTCTATTTCATGAACCTTATGACTTGAAATAATCAGTAGCTTTGCCACAAGGGATATATTCCTCTAAGTCTTTATTCTGAAATATGAGATTACATTTATTTTTGTTTTTGCAAATGCATATTAGACTCATCTGTCTTTGCATTGATTCAACGAATATCCTATGAATTTATAAATATCTCTGCTTAAAAGGAGAACGTTACATTTTACCACACGACAATAATTCAATGGGAGAACGATACAAGGCGAATACTAATATGGTACGAAATAAATTCAGCTACATGGAGATTAAGAGCCAACCATGATATAGTTGAACGATAATAGAATGCTCTAATGACATACGTATAGCCAAGATCAAGCCTTCAATCATTACTCAGAGCGGACATTAGATTCAAATTTACCTAATCGAAAATAATCTAAGCAGCCTTGGACGCGTTGTAATTTGAATGATACTGATCCTGTTAAATTTATATTGCAGTGTATACTTGTTGAAAACAGATGAAAAACCAAATCGAGAATTAAGAAATGGTTGGCAAATGGTTGACAAAGCTTAAACATGTATTAAAATTGTGTATATGCTTTGAAATTTTTTATCAAACAATATATGTGACTTTAAGTTTTGGTTTTTTTTACTTTAGAAAAAAAAAACTATGGGTTTCTTTTTAATGCAGTTCTTAATTCATTCATACCTGACACAATTATTGCTAATTCTCGGATCGCAAACTATGTGTAGTTAATGTGAAAAACTAAGCTCACAGTATTGGATACAAATGAAATATTGCATAGACAAGTTTGATATTATAAAATAAAGAAATGGAAAAATAAAACCAAATGTTTGACTCACCGACGACGCGAAAACGCTTCTCGTTACACAGAAAAACACGAATACCCCTCGAACAGCCGAACGGTTGTCCATCTTTACTGGTTCAAAGGATAGTCAGGAATGACGGCTTGGTTGAAAACACATGTTACAACTGACAAAAATGAATTTTAATATTTTCAACATCAATGACCTGAGGACAGCGATTGTGCTTACGTGGCAAATGATATATAAAGATTATTTGCGAAAATTGTTTGGCTTTCAGCCAACTGTGCAATTTGTGCTTTACTTAAATTGAGGGAAATTTAAAGGCATTCGTACATCAGAAGACTCATTGAATTTAGTAAAATGCAAAGTCAGTTGGCTGAATGCCTGGATAATGAGGCAACGTGGCAGCTGCACGCTTCAACTAAATAAATATTTCATTTTCTTCTTTTTCATGGAGATCAGTTGAGGTATAGGAAAACGTTAATCACTCAATATTAACCTTGCACATTTGCCTCAGGAATTTCCGAAGTTATCGTTGATTAGTTATATATTCATTGCACTTAATTAGTTGGTATGTTGCAGATGTATTTGTTTATCCATGCTCACATAAGTAACAGAGAAACACTCACTTCAATTATGAAGAAAAATAAAGGAGAGATTAACATCCTCATGACCAAGGTACACTGTCTTTTCTTCTTTTCTCTTTTTGCTCTGAAATACAATATAATCATCAGAGAGAACCTCTTATTTAACTGGGTAATTTGTTTAGGTTAAATGTTCAAAGTTGAGAAGTAAATTCGTAATTCGTTGTACAGAAGCAAAATGTTTTACCGAACCGTATACTTTACTACACCGTTTGCTATTGTTTGCAAAAGCCATTTACATTAGTGAAATATGATATATATTTCATCATATGACTGATTGATTTCAAGGTTTTCATACATAAAAGCAAAACGAAGTTGATATCAATATTAGTTATAATGTCAGAAAACAAAGATAAAAACGCTTAACAAGGTTTTGATTGATTGTATTGCACTGAATACGGTCAGAGAGTGACAAGAAGAATTTTAACATGTTCAGATTGCTCTTACAATGATATACGTTCCTTCTATAATCACCAAGTACATCGTGTGCAAGAAATTAAGCTGAGAAGTTCAATACTGTGGTCGGGTAACTACTATTTGGGTCTTGGGAGGCAAAGATGACTTCATGAATAAAACTACTACTAGGATTGATATTCCTTGACTTCTCCTTTCCCCGGATAATCGATTTTCTGCATTACCTCGGTTAAGCATACGTAGTTTTGAAACACTAGCTGATACATTCACTTGAATTGACAAATGTATTCTATAAATTTGATTAGGGTTATCAATAATGATTCATTTCATAGCAGCATTGGAGGTGGTTAAGAAGGAAAGATACTTCTGTCAGGCGAACATTGCATTTTGCCATTTTTATTGTATTTTACGGAAAACCATTATATAATTTCATTCATTCAGGTGGTAAGCCTTCAGTCCATTGAAATTGTTCGTATCTCGAAATAACGTTGAAATTGTATAAATGTATTGTGATGTTCTGTCAGTATTGGATTTCGTTCATAGTTACATTATGTGTACATCAGTGAGCTACTTATGCTAGAACTACCAATCTCGTATTAAAAAATAAAAATTGTTATTACAATGGGATTATCACAACAACATAAATTAGAGAGGACATTTTGCCATCGCATTTCTACGGTAATTGTGAGTTTTATATTTATCGTGATGTATGAAACGAATGTCAGCTGTAGTAATGCATGCTAAAAAAAAACAGTGGGGAGTGGAGAGGGGGGGGGGGGTATAAAGGGGGAACTAAGTAGTGGGTTGGGATTGCTGGTGTACCTTCCAAAATA
>JAAAKB020253043.1:0-10728 GCA_010014835.2 Apostichopus leukothele | reverse complement strand
TATGAGTGGGAGCTGTGCTCTGGAGCACCGTGTATATGAGTGGGAGCTGTGCTCTGGAGCACCGTGTATATGAGTGGGAGCTGTGCTCTGGAGCACCGTGTATATGAGTGGAAGTTGTGCTCTAGAGCACCGTGTATATGAGTGGGAGTTGTGCTCTGGAGCACCGTGTATATGAGTGGGAGTTGTGCACTGGAGCACCGTGTATATGAGTGGGAGTGGGACGCTTTAGAGGTGTGTACCTGAAAGGGAGTGGTGCTCAAGAGTCGTGTTATTAATGACAGAGCAGCAGCTAACTTCACATGAACTAGAACAGGTTAAGGACATTGGTGAAAACAATTGATATATTTTGTCGTAAAATCATAATTCGTTCCCACCGCATTATATACTCACGGTTGGGGTATACCATATATACGATATATAACTACCTACTGAGATACCAAAATATGTCAAAGTTATCGAAAATACTGTGGAAGTGCTTACGGTGATCTAAGATCAAAATATTGGAATGTATCAGTCAGTTGGTCGCAAGGATTTTAAAGAATCAACCGAAAGGAGGTAGATGTTAAAATGTGGTCATTGTATTAACCAAAGTCACTTTCGTTTGTTTGACTCGTTTCTCTGCGGGTGGGAAAGTTATCACAAAGGAATGACATTGTTTAAGTTTTTATAGCCGAAGTTATTTACTTTGGATTAATCAATTAATTCTAGTGTTTGCGTACTTTTCAACAATTTGCATAAAGACAAATAATTGTTCCATGTTTGTTTCTAGTTTTACGGTGTGCATATATAAATAGCTTAGTGACAGTATCTATTCTTGAATCTGAATATCAAGTTATAATGATGTAGATGTAATAAATGTGATCATGTATCTATGAATATTCAAATAATTATTCATTTCTGTACGCTGTTATCAAGACCGACCAAGAGTCGTTTCATTTCTTAGTTAATTAGTTATAGTTAATGTAAAGCTGATGACGATATTCACAAAGAAGCAAACGATGACATGATTGATTCGCGTTTCCATTTGATTGGCTAAGAGACCATTATCATAGACCTAATCATAGTGTTAACATGAAAATCAATCTGTAGTTATTTGATGGAATCTAGTCGAACTTAATTACATATAATTCGTAGATATCAATCGTATAGTCGAACAACACTGACATTGATTCATGCACGTGAGTACAATACTTTAGGTTTTATGGACATTCTAACAATAGACGGAGCCCGTTACAAATGGGATCAGTTTAAAAGTACATGTCAGATATTGAAATTCTATGAAAATTAACTAGCCGATTGCAAACATGTTGTCCCAACTTATATAAACTGATGCCAGAATCGGGATAGAATGCTTACCTTGCTAGGATAATGTTAAATAGAATCCGTTTTTGTTCTACTCATATGGAGACGCTTAAACTAACCGAACATATAATAATTGCTATAAAACGAGACGACAGTAATGACGAGTAATGACTAACAATGATAAAATAAAAGGTTCTTCCATTGACACTCTTCCCACGGTAACAATACAAATATCGTATAAATATTAACTGACAATTACAGCTTCCCAGTACCCTTCCCGAGGTAACAATACAAATATCAATTAATTATTTACTGACAATAATGGCTTCCCAGTCATTTCGGAACAAGACCTTTTCCTCGACCTTTTCAGAAAACTGCGTAGATCGAAAACATTGAAGGACATCTTTGACTATATCCGCAGGGAAGGCGTCTTGGAAACCAATTGTTTTCATAATGAAGTCCAGGAGAAGCTGGCCCTCTTGATCATTCTTGTCGAAGCAAGCTGTAATATCAACGCTGCTTCTCAGTCGAATCGAATCATACTTAATATGAAGTCTTTGCAACATCTTTGTGATTGTAGCGGCGTTGTACTCGCTAAAGATATTTGTACCCAGTACAGCAAACCGATCAACAAATTCGAAATCCTGTGGGTGTTCTATATGGAGAAAAAGAATAACTACTTGTACTTTGATTCATAAACACAGCAGGGTTCGAGCGCTTTATCAGTTTGTATTACAAAAGAACAGACATTTCGTATACCCGCATTAGGACACATGTTTGTTATGACGAGAGCGACGGAGAAATTTCTCTGCTCTTTCAAATGACTTTGTTGTGCCGTTTCCACTTGTTCAAACTTGACAAACTTCCATGTTACTCTTTTGTAAAGTTAGGTCATGTGTTAACAGTGATGCGTTAATACTCATAACATATCCATACACATGTCGACATAACTTTGAATTTTGTTGCACATGCCTAACCCAAGTAACAAAACAAAACAAATATAAAGAGTTATCAATCTTGTAGTCTGAATATTGCTCGAACACTGTCCGGACGCTCTAACTGAACCCTCTGCGGATTTGGATTATTGGAAATAGTACAACTACAACATTCAGCTCCAATTGGCACTGTATTTATAAGACTCCTGTGGTGTTAAATTGTCCAATTAGAAAACGAGGAACGAATGTCTGCAAATGAGAGCAGAAACGAAGTACCTGTATAAACGAAGATGAAAAACCTACCTGCTCTAACAATCATGAACAAAATTCCGCCATCTACCAAGGAATCAAGGAGTTGATGCACAGTGGCTTCCAGATCTTCAAACTAATACATCACATGAATGGTGGTAATAAAATGAAATTCCTTATTTTTAAGAGCTCCTGTTCCATAATATTCCTTCCAAGTCATTTGATACCAGTCCCATCTTATTGATGAATATTTTCCCATCTTTACGTTGTCCTTGGATATAGCAATGTGCTTTGGTACTGGTTCCACGACACTGCTCTGTATCTCGGGGAATGTTGTTAGCAAGGTTGATATGATCTGTAGATCCATGTGTCCTGTCCATGAATAGAGAGAATCGTCATTAAAACAAGTCAGTATTTTCAAGCAAAAATTTGCTTTATTTTGCAACTTTTGAAATGAAGGTGAAGAATCTATTTCATAATTTTTTTCAACATGTACTAATTAGACTTAACTTGCGACGCCCTGGTTACACTGCTGTAATTTTAATGAACGTGTTTGCTTGGAAATTGTTTTCTACAACTACCCACCCGATACTCATAGCTAGTACAGTAACTACTTTTCATGTTCCACAACCGCGCATCAGTAACTACTGCGCTGTGTTCGCAACACGGTAACATGTGTTACAATTGGCACAGTAATTACTGGAAGCTGTTACACGTTGAAGTACGAGTCCGACAGGTGAAAATTTGCGTTAATTTAAAAAATAACCAAAAAATTTTGCAGTAAGAAAAAACTTGTAGTAATTACTGTGCCACCTGTAACACATGTTACCGTGTTACGAACATAGCGCAGTAGTTACTGATGCAGGGTTGTGGAACATGCACAGTAGTTACTGTACTAGCTATGAGTATTGGCTGAACTACCATAGTTAGCCTAGTCCTTGCGTTGCAGTCTTGAATTGAAAGCTTACAGACTAAAACAAAGGTAATCATAAATCAACACCTTATGTATATACTTCCATTTTGTACGAATTAAAACTTGTATGCTCGAACGGACGCCATACTGACCGAAGACTCTACTTTTAGTTTTATTTCAATCCTCTACAAAACAGGCATGCACTGTGTGGTGTATCGTCCGGTGTGTATTATTAGCCTGGTGAAGCCAAGATTTAAAATAAAGTACACGAGGCTCGTACGAGTACGGATATAGCATTCGCACAGTATTTGAAAACCTGAGGCTTCTATCATTTTACATATAAACCTAAGATGACTCAAATAAATGAAAGGTACACAGATAAAGACTGAATTATTCACGTTACACAATATCAATATATATTGAATTGTGTGGAAAGCTTTGCATTAATAAATATTTGAGATATATTTTAATTCTACCTGTTCCCGATCCAACTCCCAGAATGCGAAGATCTTCCTCTTTTCCTACAGCACTTTCTTTAAGCTTTGGCCCTATTCTCGAAGTTAAGAGGTCATCCAACAAAGACGTCGAAACATCCCGTTTTATGCTGCTCTGTATGAATACTTGGAACGATCGTTTGTAACAATCAAAATCTTCGGACAGTTGTCGATGGGGTAACGTCGTACCATTCATTCTGGAGATGTTTATTTTCTACACAGAATGGAAAATGTTGTACAAAGCGTTGTCGCCTCATACTCTAGCTTATATCATATATGCACAGACTATAAAGTTTAACAAACAGTTCATTTCACGTCGCCCGGCAGCTAGCTAGTATTCCCCTGATTTAGCTTCTAAAACGACACTGGCAGTGATGCCACGATATGCATATCTGCCACTTTCTTCACAAGGAAGGAAAGATTATACAATTATTGTTGGATTAGTTTAAAGTATTGACTGTAATTGTAGAACTTGACAAGCTGTAAAGGTTATCGTTCTTTTTGCCTTCACCCCTATGGTGACCTTTGACACGGTCACCATAGTAGCGTGTCTAAGTCTGGTGAAGTTCTTATTGTTTAAATGTGTTTGTATTTGTTGGAAGGATCTGGACAAGATAAGGCACATTTAACAAGTTATTGATATTTCATTGTTGTATGTGATGTTTTCAGCTTTTTCTTGCACCGAAGGCGGGAAAACAACGGTCCCTACAGCGTCGTCTGTGTCACTGTTCTCAAACATTCCTCTTAATTTGTCTAGAATGAATAGACCGATGACAGAGGCGTGCAGCTTACAACACAGATAACAGAGCGACACGGAACAGAAACATTAATGTCCAAATTAACATGAACACTAATGTCCACACTAACATGAACATTAATGTCCACCTTATACTATAAACTCAAATTAGTTTTTGTTTCAGGATGTACGAACATCAACTTATTCTCGCCTTTTTGTTTGGGATAATTGATCGTTGCAACAATTTGAAAGCTTAACATCCATTTTGATGTTATTGTGTTAAGTGGTTTGCATTATATTGATACAAATTTCGAACAGAGTTTTCGTAAGCTTTAAGTATCTTGAATGAACTACTGTAACCAATTCGAAATTACTTCAAAAAGAAAGATTCACAACTTACCCGATAGCCGATGGAAAAGTAATAGTGTAGGCAGTAATATTAATCTGCGGGAATAGGAACACTGTCCGGTATACTACAGGAACACGGTATTGGTAACAGTTACCAGCGATGTGAACATTAACAAGAGTATAGACCCATTGTTGACTGAACTTTATTCTATATGCTTCCAGCAAGGGCAGACCAATTATGAACCCCGTCAACAAAATATAATCCCTTTAGCTTAGGTCACAAACACTAACACGTAAACTGGTCGAAGGATCTCTCTTTGTCTACACTTATTATTTGACCAACCCCAACCTTCTTCATGTCTACCCTAAGTGACAAGTTTGACCCAGAAGTCACGGGTTCTCGGGTCTGACTGATCTTTCTTCCCACGTTGTGACGGTCACTTGGGATTACTCGTTAATGTTATGTACGGATGCCTATTAGTGCCAGAAGTTTGAACGCCTACTTAAAGTATCACGAGAATATCAGTTTGGTTGTTTAATCACTGTGTGTTTGTGGGGGGGGGGGGGCTGGTAACATGTTATCGCATTTTGTTCTTCCTACGTGTATTTACTAGTTACCCTATGTTCTTATCTCACAGATTTCACAACAATACTCATTGAAGCGAATGGAATGCTGTGTCCTATCGGTTTGATGATCCCTGCATTCTTGTTGTTCAAGAAGTTTATGTCTGGCAGTGGCATATGGTAACGCAACGGGAACTGCTACATATCAAAATAATCTACGAAGAAGTTATAAATAAAATGTTCAAAGGGTTAGGAGAGGAGAGATTGTGTAAGGTTTTTTTTATACCTTTGAGCGTCTTTATGGAGTTAAGGAGATGATTTCAAGTAAATAAGAAGAAACTTTTCTTAAGCAAACTATAAAAGAGCTCTACTGTAACGTTTCTTTCAACCCAATATCAAAAGAAGAATACCGCCATTATTTAACACCTCAGAAATCCTTTGACGGTTTCTTCCGGAAAATGATACAGCGAATGAATGCTGGAAATAAATGAGGCTTAAGTTGGTACTTCGAGTGAATGCTGGAAACAACATGAAGCTTGGTACCTTTGAGTAAATACTGGAAACTACATAAAGCTTGGTACTTCGAGTGAATGCTGGAAACAACATGAAGCTTGGTACCTTTGAGTAAATACTGGAAACAACATGAAGCTTGGTACTTCGAGTGAATGCTGGAAACTACATGTAGCTTGGTACTTCGAGTGAATGCTGGAAACTACATGAAGCTTGGTACTTCGAGTGAATGCTGGAAACTACATGAAGCTTGGTACTTCGAGTGAATGCTGGAAACAACATGAAGCTTGGTACTTCGAGTGAATGCTGGAAACTACATGAAGCTTGGTACTTCGAGTGAATGCTGGAACTATACATGAACCTTGGTATATTTGAGTGAATGCTGGAAACTACATGAAACTTGCTACTTCGAGGACCTTCCAGTGCACCTGTGTAATACTGCTGCCTCGTTATCATGTTCCAGATTGATGCTCTTGAGGATAAACTCTCCAAGTTTGATATATTCTTTGAACATAACAATGTGCGATGGTCTAGACTCAACAATAGTGTTGTAAAGTTTAGGGAACTTTGTCAACAGGGACGACGTGAGTCGACAGCCCATAAATCCTGATAAAACCAGAATGCAAAATGCATTGAGGTTTCGATGACTTCAGTGCACTAGACTTCTGGTTGTTAGTATAACCAGAAATAGCTGTTACAATAGAAATGGCCCTTACGACCATTTTGATACAATAAAACTTTGGCAAGATAAACACAGGTCAGTCTACTGTACGTGGCTATACACCAAAAACAATAGGAGTCTTGTACTCAATGTTATGACTCCATACACCAAGTATTAGAGGTATCCACGATTTCCATCGTTAGATATCATGTGACCTCAAAGGAGATTTGACCTCACAAGCAACAGGATTCTTGTACTCAATATGGCAAATCCATATACCATGTATGACAAGTATCCATGATTTCTACCATTTGAAATCATGTTTTCAAGTTTTTCAGGCCTCGACTAATATTTCTAAAAGTACTCGCTATTTGGTGACCGTGACTAAACCTCTACTCGCCAAATTCCACTCGCCACTAGGCCTATGATTTTTGTTCAAGTCTCCAAAGTACAGATCTGCAACATCAATGCTTTCTATGAACAAAGGTTTAGGCAGTTAGGCAGATACAGGGTGCTATACGTAATTGCGCATGAGAAAGTCATGTTTCTTTGCAGTATGAAATTGAAACTTTTTCCACCAAAAGTAAGTGTTGAACAAAGTAAACATGTCGCAGAATGATAAATAAGCAGCTAGGCCTACTGTTATGTCTTAAACGATTAAAAGTCTGTAAGAACACCTACGAAGATAGCTTGGCTTCTTTCACATTATGGCTCCTATATTACCAGGTATATACAGTAGCTAGGTACTGCTACTTTGAACCGCTACTCGATTATATACATTTGCCCCGTTATTTATCTTGTCTTTTAGCTGCAGATTGGTGCGCGAAAAGAAACTCCATTACAATACCTAAATCAAAGCGATCTTTACGCAATGAAAATCTGAGGTTGTAAGAGCATCTATCTTCCAAAAATCCGAGCAGCAACAAAAGCAATCTTATCTCAATACTCCTTAAATTGTTCTATACTTTGCGAATTTATGACTGATAGCCAGTAGGAAAATGCCTTAAGAAAAAATTAAGGAGATGTTTTGCCATCTTAAGTGTATTGGTATTCTGACTGGTATTCTTCACGTTGTTGTGTTAACGAACCCTATCTACCCAACCGTTGCTGGCCTAGACAACAAACCAGAATGCAAAATGCATTGAGGTTTCGATGACTTCAGTGCACTAGACTTCTGGTTGTTAGTATAACCATGAGCTAGCTGTTACAATAGAAATGGCCCGAACCACCATTTTGATACAATAACACTATGGCATGTTAAACACAGGTCAGTATACTGTACGAGGCTATACACACCTCCACCAAAAACGGCTTTCAATGGCTGTTGCAACTTAAAATAAATACATGTAAATATTAAAAAAAAAGAAAAAGAAAAAAAGGAAGCAAAATATAACAGAAATATCTAGTTAATGTTATATACTGTACTAAAATAATATTCATTTATTTGGAAAAGTTCATGGGTCAATTTTAAATGCTGAAATGTTACAGGTAAGTGTATAGGATGCAAAATAATTTCATCAGTTGCTTAAAATAACAGAAAGAACAAAGCTTGTATGTACATTTTATTTTTATTTTTGATAAATAAGCATTGAGATACTTTGCAATGTCTTTAGCAATATCAATTGGTTACTTCAGTAGCATTATTTACAGCTTATGATTACTAGTTGATGAAACCTTGGATTATAACGTAATTAATTTGCAGATAATTAAGTCATCAGATTCAACAAACTTATGTAATTGTTTTGTTAGTTGAATTTTGCCTAAATTTGAAAATGTCATTAAATTGTAAAATTTTTTAAAATAAAATAAAATGAACCTTAATTACTTCCATCATATGGGCTACATTACTAAAACAGTGGAAAAGAATGAATTGTTCAGCAAATGTTGATTGCTTAAATTCCAGGTTAGCTCCTAAGTAGCTACCTGTATACAACAGCTTGCATCTTTAATGATTTCTGACTTTCTGGCACTATCGTTTGAGATGATTGGTAACCATAATGGTATATTGGCTTAATGCTACTTGTTTAGCAAATTGACACTGCAGCTTCATCTGGGCAAATTTCAAAATATTATAATCTGAACTGTAATATGATAGTGCTGTTTGTATTGTCTGGAAAGACTTGCACAGCTGAACGTTCTTGTAAGATTTAGTTTGCCAATTAACCCCCTGCGATGAATCAAACCAAGCAGTACATAGCCAACAGCGACACTGGAAAATTTGTCTTCCACAGGATTTTTGAAAACTACAGTATAATGAAATATGCAGAATATGAATGGATAATATGTGCAGTTTAGTGTACATGTAATAGTTGTATATATTGTATCATATTGTAATCTTGTCAGTTGTTCAATCACCCAGTGGACTGGAGCGTAGATTTTGAATGTACATGTATACAAACCTAACAAAATATGATCACCTTGGTATGCGATTTGACATTTGCCAAGTATAATCATTGATCATCTATCTGTGATGTCATCTCTCTAAGTTAAGATGAGGACTCTTGACTTTCATATATGAGCAATGAATGTTGGGATAGAGGCAACTCCAGCTACTTACTGTACCGTACGTAGGATTTATACATGTGTCATACTGTGCTTCACATTGCTATGTTGCAGGATCTAGTGTAATGGTGGTGGCTGTCAAAGATATTGTAACAATTTAGTGCCTTCTAGCAAAGGAAGAGAGCTTTTGAAGAATTGTTAACAGTAAGTCATAAATTTAATGTGTGAAACTGTTATTATTAATTAGATTTTGTGCTCATAAAGGCAACAGTACTGTGTTTCATATCATGATTGAAAGTAGTTTTAACTCTTCTGTATGATCTAATTTCTGAAATTTATACACAGCTGCCTCTGCTATGTAGTAGTTTGCGTATATACTGCATTCAACAGCTGTGAGTTCTGTGTACTGTTTTCAACTGTATACATAATTGACTTTAATACTTTAATACTCTAACACTTATACTGAATGCTTATTGTGCACAGTGTATGAAGATTAAATTTAGCTAATTAATAATTGGTGGATGATGGAAGCATTTTAACTTAAAATATCATGGTTTGGCACACTTTTATCAAGGAAGATCATATTCTAATATCTGAGCAACTTGATTTTACAGACATTAGGCCTATCATAGTGTGATTTAATATTGCTACTTGAATGGGCACTTAGCATAAAAGTATAACACAGTATTTGGGGGTATTTAGTTATAATAGTAGTGGTAGTGGTAGTCGTAAACAAATAGTCATGTTGATCGCAGTAGCTGATTCTTCAGTTTAGAGGATGTGGATTATTTGTCTGATTTGGTGCACTAGGGTTATAATGGGAAAAAATATTAAGGACTTATTTTCTGGTTGTCCATCAGACAACCGGGTCTTACTTTTTGGTTGTCCCAAACAGCAAATTTATTACATGTACAAAAAATTTCAGCAAAATAACAAAGAATGACCAATATGTACGCTGTAGGAGAGATGTGTAGGTTTGGTGAATCGAAAAGTACACTGTAGGAGAGATGTGTAGGTTTGGTGAATAGAACAGCAATATGTACGCTGTAGGAGAGATGTGTAGGTTTGGTGAATAGAATACCAATATGTGCACTGTAGGAGAGATGTGTAGGTTTTGTGAATAGAATACCAATATGTACACTGTAGGAGAGATGTGTAGGTTTTGTGAAAAGAATACCAATATGTACACTGTAGGAGAGATGTGTAGGTTTAGTGACTAGAAAACCAATATGTACATTGTAGGAGAGATGTGTAGGTTTGATGAATCGAACACCAATATGTGCATTGTAGGAGAGATGTGTAGGTTTGGTGAATAGAACACCAGCTTTGGGTCATTTTGGGCCTTTGGTTGGATCATTTCAGTGGCGTAGGAAGGTACTTTTGAGTGGGGGGGCCTGAAGACTGATGGCCGGCCTGGGGGAGGGGTCTAAGGGGAGGGGAAATTTTTTGCATTTCCAGGTGGCCTCAGATGCAATTTGGTGCAATATAGCACACTTCAACACCCACTCCATTTT
>JAAAKB020253032.1:0-10732 GCA_010014835.2 Apostichopus leukothele | reverse complement strand
GAATTGTCAATTGTCAACAACTCTGTAACTGGACGACATACATTCATCTTGGAGTGACTCGAACCGGGGACCTTATGATTGGAAGGCACTGGCGTTTACCAATGAGCTATTACTCCACGATTAAAACATGTAAACAAGGAACTTGCTTAATCCCATCTTGTCATCAAATTGATGTATTAAAGTTCAATTTCTCCAGAAAGACTGAATTTATAAATAAAATCCTACTCATTTTATTAAACTAATTTCCATGGCTCAGTTTTGGCTCACATACTACGTACCCATTTCTACTGTGGCTAGAATCCCATATTCTGTGTAACCATCTGTCATTACCGTCAACTGCACTTAAACATTGAACCCTAAAATTATATAAATTTACGCTAAGGTCCTTAATTCCAGATCAATTTTCTTGATGAGGTGTTTTGCTAATTCATCAAATCAGTAACACTAGTTGCTACAGTACATAATTGACATCAACTCATATTTTAACCTTTTAAAAACCCCATGACCATCAAGGGTGAACTGGTAAGGGATGAAAAGTTTGGGTGGCAAACTGGCAATTGGGGGCGGAATGACCATTCCATACAACTGGTCAGTCCATACATAGTGCTCATGTTTGTACACATGGTACCATATACGTAACAATGCATAAGGGAAAATGACCTCCATTAATGATGTAATAATGGTGTCACAACTGGAAGGTGACCTACCTCTGTAAGATTGTTGCCTTTCAATTTATACGAATATGCAGTTATAAAAAAAAAACAGTTATTTAATCTTTAATTTTTTTTTGGCAAAGTAAGTATGAACTAGCTAGCACAGTTTAGTACAGAAATATAACACTGAGTTTTCATCCAAGCAGCCTGGTTCTCACAAGCCTTCAATCACACAGAACAACTCAAGTGAACTGACAAATGTGAACGTACAGTCTCAAATTATTTGTGATATTCCATTATTCTTCGATTCATATAATGAAAATATTTATTTAAAGTTGCACCTTTTAACCCATTTTTTTTATGATTATTCAGCCTGTCTAAGAGGAACTTTTGGAGCTGACTGCAAGCAGACCTGTCACTGTGCAGCAGGATCATCATGTGACAGTAAAATGGGGATATGTTCCCCTCCTGGGTGTGAAGATGGCTGGACTGGTGAAAACTGTAATGGTAAGACAGGAGCAGATTAGTCATTCCCCACAGAGAGGATTCTGACAGCACCTTAAAAGGTGTGAAGACTCGCGCAAAAGACACGTCTAATGCCGGTAATCTGACCTAGTTTCGAATGAGATGTAACAGAAGTGTTAGACACCATCGATCCCAGAAAATAATTAGACACTAGCGTCAGTAAGTGCATACAGCTGCGGTCAATACCCACAGCACAGTGTACACACGATACAGCGATGGACATCTCAGGTCCAGCTTAAGATAACAAGGTATCACGTTTCATTACTGTCTGCATTTTGTAGCGACAAGAGATAAACTTCACTTGCAAGCAACAGAAAGTTAACTTTTTCACAGGGCGGCACGCGGTTTGGTGCGAGTCTTCAAATGCCTTTAACCCTACCCACTAACCTACTAATTAACTGCCGAGGCTAACTACTTATTATGTACCGTCCGACCATTTCTTCGACAAAAGCAACAAATGTTAGCAAAATTAGCATTTTCTACTCAACTATGGAAAATAATATAAAGTACCCCATGAATTTAGAGATGCATTTCACTTCTTGGTTTCATATCATTGCACACTTATTGGTTTCAAGTAAAAAAAAACTTTCTTGGAATTATACTATACAATTATATTTCACTTGTCTTGATATTTTCATGGTTGATTCTTAAGGTAGTTTCACTGTTGATTTGTCATAGTGTAATATTCGAGAGAGGTTTAAATGTTCCCCGGTCATCTGTATTGTTTTGGCTCTAAATTTAAAACTGATAATTAATGCTTGCAATAATAAGAGCCCTGACTGTAGGATACACTAGTTTAATATGTGCTTTAAGTCGAAACTCATATAAGTTTCATGTTCTACTCGAGATCTGTAGCCCAGATGATAGATGAACTTTTCGTAGACGAGGTTTTTTCATCTGAATAGAATTTGTACATACTACCGTACATAATAAGCCCTGCAGTTTGACAGATTAAAGAGATTTAAAAGCACACATGATTGAAAACTGATGATTTCATTTAGAATAAGTTATATAGTGTTATAGTTTCCAAATAAAAACAGGTTTCATCACAATTATTTCTGGAAATAGAGGTTTGGTAGGCCTGACCCTTTATGCAGGCTGCAGGTTGGCTTTCCATCTCTCCCTCCCTCCTTCTCCCCCCTCCCTCACTCCCTCTCCCTCCCTCCACCCCTCCCTCTCCCTTCCTCTCCCTCTCTACTTGTTGTGTCCTTGTTTGTATTTGTCTCATCCTTGTGAGTGACTTTCTCTTTGGTTTTTAGAGAGAATAACATGCAGACATGAACCGTGTGAGAATGGTGGAGAATGCGAAGATGTCGGCATCAATGACAGTTTCCAGTGTAATTGTCTTGAAGGATTCATTGGAGATACTTGTGAAGGTCAGTATTAATCGCATTAAAAATCATAGCAATATTCTTGCTGGAGTATAACCATGAAAATTCCTTAAGATGCTTTCATCTGTTACTAGCAGCAAGGTCTTTAAGGGAAATTGTCTGTTACGACCCTTATATAGCTTGTAGTCAGTCTTAACATGCAAATCAGTTGCTGAACTGTTGGTAAAATCGACTAATTGAATGTATTTAGTCACTATGCTTACTTACATGCCATGGGAAAAAAGATGTGATTTAGTTCATCTCGTTTCAAGCAGTGTTCCGTGAACAACTTCGCTAACTACCACAAAGTGGTCAATCATCATTTTTGCAGCACTTGGTATTCTCTTTTACACAAACTCAATGAATTAAACATTGGTTTTTACTTTGGCTTGATATGTATTATTTTGTACTTCTGAAGATTTTAGCAGTAGAATTTGCTAACCGTTTACTAGCTAGGGGTCTAAAATGTGTGTGTAAGGCAGATCATCCATTCGTGTGCCAGCTGTACGGATCAATATCGTAGACTTAAAATGTAATGCAATTTGGAAAGTTGGTTGTAAAACATGGTTGGTCTCCTACTTTCCAGTTCCATTAGAATCATTTTATGAGCTTTTACATGAATTTGTTTCAGTCCTTTCTCCTTGCTCTTCTGATCCTTGCCAAAATGGAGCCACTTGCACCGATGGAGAATTTGGAGACTACACTTGTGAGTGTGCTCCTGGCTTTGAAGGCACAAATTGTGACATTGGTAAGTATCATCTGCTGTAAGTATCATATGAGTAAAATCTGCTGCAAAATTTGAGCACAGCAAAATAGAAAAAAATAACATGGGAATTGTGCAAACTGAAAAGGTAAATTAATAACAAATCTTTGAAATGTGTTATTGTCGCTTTTGGAAAGTATTCTGATTCACAGCACATCTTTAAATTTTTCATCTATGGTAGTGTTATATATAGTAATGTGCACCAGACAAGGGGTGGGTTTCTACCGATAGCAAATATCATTCACCCAGCAGTTTATTTTACTTAAAAGTTGGTGTAGCTACCTAATGTGAAATTTAAAACAGTTATGAAAGTGCAATGTGCAGGGACTAGGGCAGTGACATTGTTGTTGGAGTTTGTTTATTTTTGCAATAAAACTGAACTTGTCTTTTTATCGCAGCACCAGCTCCTTGCTCCTCTGAGCCTTGTGAAAATGGTGCTACTTGTACGGATGGAGAAGGAGAATACACCTGTGAATGTCCTCCTGGCTTCGAAGGTCAAAACTGTGAAACAGGTAAGCGAGATGAAAGTATAATTCAAGACAGTAAATTTGGCATTGGTCTGTTTCTTCTAGACGGTTACCCTGTTTGTCTGTCTGTTGGTCAATGTCTGTTTTATAGGTGGATTGGTCATGTACTACACACAATAAGTTTCATTTGTCTTTCTTAAGTGTTTGCGATAGAGAGAAGAATGCTCAACATTACAATAAGGGACAAAGTCAAGAACTCAAAAATCAGGAAACAAACACAAGTAAAAGACATCATTCTTAAGATTAAGGAAGCAAAATGGAGATGGGCAGGACATCTGATGAGAAGGGGGGACAATAGATGGACCAAAAGATTGACAGAATGGCAACCCAGATACGGGAAGAGAGGTAGAGGCAGACAGAAACGTAGGTGGAGGGATGACATAACAACATACATAGGCAACACATGGACAAGACTTGCAATGGACAGAGAAACTTGGAAAAATCACGAAGAGGGCTACATTCAACATATGAAATGTAAACAAACCATATAAAGTGTGGAAGCAGCAAGGGGAAAGATATTTTGGACCACACCAGGAATCCCGCCAAAAAGGTAAAGAAATTAGGAGCGGGATTTATTACTCTAAAACCACGAGTGGGCTCATGGGGCAGAGTGGCTTGCTTTAAAGCCCTAAAAGCTGCAACCTAATGAGTTTGCAAGGCCATTTATCCATACAAGTGTTGAAACAGTATTACACAAATATCCTCGTTTTTAGCAGTAAACCATAATTTTGACAATTTTATTTTTTACCTGGAAAGGGGAGGGGGATGTCAACCCCTGCTTCTGGCAAGAGATAGGGCCAACCATACTTTACCTACTTCGTAGAAACCCTGCATGGTTTGTTTATACTTTTCACATAAGTTTTTACTTTAACTCGATGATACGTAACTTGTTAATGGGCACATATTGTTTCCAACATACTGACTTGGTTAACAATAAGGCAACTGCAATTGACTCAAAATGTGAGACAAAATTTTTCTTTGTCAAAATCACTTTGTGTCCACATTATTCTCTGTAGCATAACTATGAGACCCTTAATATAAAACTTAAGTACTTCAGAACTTCATATGGACAAAGAGCTCTTCACTATTATGTGTATGTTTATGAAGATTCTAGTTGTAAAAGGTGCATAGATTGTTTTACCTACAACTGAAAACAATGTACATTAAAAGAAAAATGATATGATTTTGATAATTTTGCTACCCAACCATTAAAATAATGTTCATTTCTATGGCAAAAATTAGCAGTAGGTTGCTCATTTCCTCTTTAATTAAATCTGTACTTCAACACTTACTGTTTTTTTGATTTACTGTCATAAAATGATGAATTATTTAATCAAATGAAAAAATAATGAAATATCTGAACTTCCTTGTGATATTTTTCACCTTCATCTAAGTTTTACCACATATGAGTACACACGTTTAAACATTTCTGCCTGTATCCTGCAGCTGTACTAACTTTGATCAATATCAGCACTAAGCACGATTGGTTAAGATGCTGAAATAGGAATAAAACTACTGGACCCTACTAGAACATGTAAACAAACAAATAGTAACTGAGAAACATATAGGGAAGAAGCTAATGGTGCAGATGAGTAACAACAAAGAACTTAAGAACATTAATTACCCTTCTAGTTTTGCAATGAGAGAAACTAGTTTTTACAAAAGTTTTCCTTTGTCCTTTAACTTACACATTATATATTGAATAAAAGTGAGTGTTGCCTTACTTTATGGTTGTATTTCATGTCAAAGACATAGTAAGCTGCTAAGATCACAAGAACTGCCAATGGCAGGGAAGGGCAACGGCAGCATTCTTCATTTTCGGTGATGACTGCATATGATCTTGGTGCAAATATGTCTCCGGTATATGTTGAAACAGGAGTACCTATCTGAACATCTGAGCTGACCTGCATGACATGTTCATGAGAACAAAAGTACATCAATTAATTTCAAGAAAGTTACTTGCAGTGCATGAAATCTGATGCTATGAGTATATTTTAATGGCAGGCTCTCATCGTCACTCCAAAATACAATTCACAGCAACATCCCTTACATTTGTGATTGGTCACAGTACTCTAATTGACACAAATATATGGCAAGTTCAATGAAAAAATACATAGGCCTTAGCCACTCTGATTGAGCAATGACATGGGCAAATGGGTGAGATGTACTGTACCTTGCACAGCAGCAGTCAACATAGATAACAGAGAGGCAACACATTCAGATTCTCAAATTACACCAAGGTGTCCACTGTACAGTATATTGAGTGGAAAGGGTAATTGGTAAGCATAGTGTCCTTGCAGTGAAGAACTGTCCTCAGGCAAATTAAACTACACCATCAGATGCTAATGGAGGAGTGGGCTAAAAGTAAATTTTGACCATTTGGGATAATGAGAATCTGCCTTTACTACAGTAGTGAGGGCCTGTGAAAGACCATACATGTTGCTAATTTGGACAGAGAGCATTTGTTTACTATGAGACTTGATGAACACACCCTTTGTTAGAAATTTATTGTCAGGCAGTATCACTCAAATGTCAGCTAGCTGCAGTTTCATAAGGCTTGCTCTATAGTTTGCTTTACTAAAGACATAATCATCACAAGATGATGAAATACTGTACAAATAAATAAGTAACCGTGCTGAATTTTACAATAAAATTCATCAGGACATTAAAAAATCATCATCAATTTCTTTGGTGATTGGTAACAGTTTACATGGTAATTACATACTTTTGTACTTATATGAAGTGCACAAAAGATGTGATTCTTCATATTTTGTGTTACAATTACAACAAGAGCCCAAGGGCACTGTGGTTCCTTGCGTAGGGGTATATGACAATACACATAATATTATCATAGCAAGATTGGGCTCAAATAGTCCAAGTAATTGTGGTCCTACATGTACCCTACCCATAAAGTGAGACGTGAATATAGCATCAAAACTGTACAATTTCACATTTTTTTCTTTGCCCATAATACTAGTGTTTTAACATTAATTGACCTTTGGTGACCTCTGATCACATGACCGTTTAGTTTGAAAATATTCCCCTATACCATTTGCAACTTGTCCCAAAATATCAACCGTGTCACCCCTTGGCATTGGGAGTTATTGCATTAAATGTCTGAAAATTAACTTTGACCTCGTATAACTTCACACAAAAGGTCACCTGGGGTCAACCCATTGACATTTTTGATCGGTGAGACGTGAATATAGCATCAAAACTATACAAATCCACATTTTTTTCTTTGCCTATTTTCTCCCCCCAAAATACTAGGTTTTTAACATAAATTGACCTTTGGTGACCTCGGATCACATGACCGTTATGTTTGCAAATATTCCCCTATACCATTTGCAACTTGTCCCAAAATATCAACTGTGTCACACCTTGGCACTGGGGGTTTTTGCTTTAAATGTCTGATAATTAACTTTGACCTTGTATAACTTCACACACAAAGGTCACCTGGGGTCAATCCATTGACATTTTTGTTCGGTGAGACATCAATATAGCATCAAAACTATACAAATTCAAACATTTTTTCTTTGCCCATTTTCTCCCCCCAAAATACTAGTTTTTAACATTAATTGACACATGGTGACCTCGGATCAAATGACCGTTAAGTTTGAAAATATTCCCCTATACCATTTGCAACTTGTCCCAAAATATCAACCCTGTCACACCTTGGCACTTGGAGTTAGTGCATTAAATGTCTGAAAATTAACTTTGACCTCGTATAACTTCACACACAAAGCTCACCCGGGTATCAACCCATTGACATTTTTGATCGGAAGGTAACTTTGATATCCAAATCTAGCATCAAAACCAAACATTTTCTTTTTCGCCCGTTTTCTCCCAAAATAAGCACATTTTTTCTAATGTGACCTTTGACCTTGGTTTCAGATGTAGTTTGATCTCCTGATTCTAAAAAACAACACGACAAGTCTGTACAGCCATCCTAACTCCGACCGATAACATGTGCGTTACGCCTCATAAGAATAGGAGGCTGTTGGCAATTGAAAATTTGCTTATGGGCATCCGTAGAATCGAATGAAACCTCACGAACAAAGTTCCGTAGGCTACAGCGTGTTGCTTCGCTGCATACTTTCGCTACGTACATTGTGTAAAAAAGGTGTACTCTTTGTACAAACAGCGGTGCTATTGGAAGTTTTTCGTCGTATTTCGCAATTGTCGAGATTCAGTGGCAAATAAAAAACTTCAGGTTTGGATGTAGTTACGTTGGGGTAATGGCTAGACGCCGTTTACAAAAATTAACTGTCGCCTAGTTAGATTTTTATCAATTACTGATCTCAATGCGAACTAACTGTGTAGAAAGGTTCGATATCTGCACGTGCATTATCTACGGGAATTTTTCATGTGCGGAGATTGTTCACAAACTTCATGGAGCATTTACAAACATACAGCGAAAGCATCACTTAAAATCTAATATAACTGGAATGGTTTAAGCTTACGGAGTACGTAGTATGTTTTATGGGCACTCATAAATATGTTGTGTTCATATATTAATTTCTCAACCAATGAAAGTAGGAATAAACGTCGATATCACGACAGCTTGGTTATGCACAGGCAACCCCTGTACAGTAGAGTATGCGCAGGTAGACTACTAACAATAAGCATTGTTAAAAATGTTTCGTGTCAGAATATCAATACACTTAAGGAGGCCAAACATTTCATTTTGCTAAGATTTTCACTCAACACCAGTTGCGAGTGGGAGATAGATGCTCTTTCAACCTTAGATTTTCATTGCGTAAAAGATCGCTTTGATTTAGATAGTGTAATGGAGTAATAGCGATATTTTTTGCACACCAATCTGCAGCTAAAAGACAAGATATGTAATTGGAAAAATGTACGAATCGCGCTAATCGAGTAGCAGTTCAAAGTAGCAGTGAGGTACTATATAGGCTTAGGACCCGCGCACACCTAGCTACTGTATAGTATATGGATTTTTTTAGAGGAGCCCTCATGCAGAATGCAAGCTATTTCGTAGGTATGTTTGCAGATGTTTTATTTGTATTTGTTTGAGACACTACAGTAGACCTTGCTGCTTATTTACGATTCTGCGACATATTTTATTTTATTCATCACTTACCTTTGGTGGATAAAAAGAAACATAATTTTCCAATGTGCAATAACGTAGCACAATGTATCTGCCTATAAGTGCCTATAACCTTTGTTCATAGAAAGTATTGATGTTGTAGATCTGTACTATGGAGATTTGACTGCTGTTCAAATCTAGGGGCGAGTGAATGTTGCATTTTGGCGAGTAGATTTTTAGTCACGGTTGCCAAATAGCGAGTATTTAAAAAAACATTAACTGTCGAGGCCTGAAAACCTTTAAAACATAATTTCTCATGGTAGAAATCATGGGTACTATTCAAAAGATGTACATGGATTTGCCATATTGAGTACAATAAATCTTGTTGCTTGTGAGGTCAAATCTCATTTTAGGTCACCAGAGGTCAAACTCTGAAAACTCTTTTACATGATATATAACGATGGGAATCGTGGATACTTCTCATACTATGGTGTGTGGATGCATCACATTGAGTACAAGACCCCTATTGTTTATGGTGGAGGTGTGTACAGCTACGTACAGTAGACTGACATGTGTTTATCATGCCATATTGTAATTGTATATCAAAATAGTGGTTCGGGCCATTTATATTATGACAGCTATCTCTGGCTAACAAGCAGAAGTCTAGTGCAATGACGTCATAGAAATCTCAATGCAATTTGCATTCTGGTTAAAATTCTACATTAGCAACATAGAGTTTGACAATTGTGCACCACGCATATGGAACGCCCTGCTGCCAAAACGTTGTCGTAAACCCGCATTTGGTTGATTGATTTACAGAAAACGCATCTTTTTATCACGTATTTTAATGACTGATCTTGTATTATGTTTTACTTAAATTTCCTTACTTTATTTTTTTATTGTATTTGTTGTGACTATTCTATTACTTGATGTAGCTTCTTGCAATTTACGTTTCTGGTTTTGAAGAATTTGTCACACATCTCGTGTGGCATTATGTAAAGTGCATATTGATAGTGGTGATGACGTCACGATGAAAATATTATTATTATTATTACGTAATTGACATTGGCTGAGTAGAAACATGATGATGCTGTTTCTTGACAGATGAGCTATCGGTGAAGAATACAAACATTAAACATATTATTTGAATCAAATGAGAGAAAAATAATTTTATAATTGGGAAACGAAAAGGATGATCCCAAGAGCTGTGACAGAAGGAGCTTGGATCCAGTATAATTGTTAGGATATTGTAGATTTCTCTTAGACAAAGAACAAAACAAATCAACCTACATTAGAATGTTACCAATTGGCACATTGTCGCTGTCACATGTTAACAATTGTCACGTTTCTCTATCACATGTTGAATAGTTAGATCGTTTTATCTTCTCAGGTAACGATATGTCGAGCACTTCACTGGTTGATGAACAAGAGTTGATTAAAGTTCACCACGAAAAGACTGGATGTATGAAGGTGGAAATCAAACCATATAAAGGTATGGTTTCTGTCTTTTAGTTAATATCATGTAATCATGTGTTATATATATATATATAGTACACAGTGTATCATTCACCACATTCTAACCAGTGAGGTGTTATCCGTCCGATCATATTGTCATTGTATCAATGGGTCGAAACAATATCAACATTACAGGCTTCAATAGACTCAATACCTCGTTCTTTCTCCATCCCTATCACCTCAATGTTTTAATCAAGATCATATGCAATATCTACATAGACGTAGGAGGGGGAGGGTTGTGGGGGGGGGAGGGGGGGGGGGGGGGGGGGGCGGCAGCCACCAACACTATAGTGCTGTGAAAATTCGAGCAAAATTCTGGTATTTTTTCCACC
>JAAAKB020253014.1:0-10734 GCA_010014835.2 Apostichopus leukothele | reverse complement strand
GTGTGGAAACTTATCATTATGTTCTAATGACTCTATAACTAAATGGAGATGCTGCCGCCTTATTCTGATCTGGACTGGTTGTACTTGTGTGTCGACTCTAAAAGACAACAGTTTGCAATGAAAAAGAGGCAACATTACAACCATCCTTTATTATCATTATGACATACTGATTCCATTGCTGACATCACTTAGACTTATCTAAATTTCAAAAGTTTAAGTAGATGATACCAGGACATAGCTTGTCTGGAACTTGATTTTGATTTAATTTATTTCATACCATCATTTCAAAGGCAAAACAAGACACTTGTGTAGGGATAACACAGAAAAGTTGGTACAGCAGACGTGTTTCCATTGTGGTTCCTTTACATACAAAGCAATGAATAAATAAATAAACAAAACACACTATGAACCAAAAACAAATTCTATGAAAGTCAAGAATATAAAAATGACTCATAGGATAACAAATATCTTCCGAATGTATTGTTATCATTAAGTCCAAAAGATGCTTTTTGACTCCCGTTTAAATTCATCAGGACTAGTAGTGCTCTAAAGCTCCTTAAGAGGAGAATTCCTTACTAGCATTAATTAATATACTACCCATAACTAGATCTATTCAAACAATATTTGTAATAAAGTGTAACTCTTGCAAAATCAGTTACAATCAAATTTCCTTCCAATTTTGTTGTTGGATTATTCCTCGATGTCGGATTTGCCTAACATCTGTTTGTTTCTGTAACTTATGTCCACATATTTATATCTTATAATATTTCATAACTATATGACAAAACAAAACAGACTAACATAAGTCAGATAGTTAACATGTCCGCCAACAGGCAGTCGTTTGCGTTAGTTATTCTGTAGTTTCAGTTTGCATATACTCAAATTATATTCAAAATATCGTAATTGAGGAAATATAGAGGTTGCAGACATATTCATACAAAACCATGGGTTTTTCTAAGCCATATCAATACGAAGAGTAAAGATACCTTGTTGTATAATTTACACATGTTAACAAGACGCAAGATACACCGCCTAGCATCCATAGACTTACTAATAGGACAGCAATGCAGTAGACAGCAACGAATACACTTGTATTGCTATTTCTCTTTTCTGAGAAATTCGTTATTAACTAGTCAATTTATTGATTCATATTAGATGCACTTTGACTTCATAGGATAATGTACCAACGAGTGCATCATATCCTATGCAAGTGACAAAGGACGACAAACATAATCAAATCTAAGAGTGAATTATATTGTTTTCGGAAATACAATAAGCCGATATCTAAGAAACGGTATGGAAATAATCAAACACAAAATCATTTTTTTGTTATAATTGCATTATGTTGCCGTTGAGTATCAGCTAAGTATATACAATAACTGATACATAACTTCAAATCAAGACCACTGAGCGAACAGTTATGGATGCAAAACAGCAAACAATGAAACAACGTAAATGTATGTTTTTTTGGGTTACATGTGCACAGAAAATGAACGAACATTATACTGAGTGTTTTATTAAATCATAAGCATAAAGATTGCGTTTTCTTTCCAATGACATAGGGTCATCTGCATTGGTCTATGATAACTCAATTGTAAAGTCGTATAGTTATCCAATCAGCAGAGATGCAACGATAATGTTATTTACAAGATAGTGAGGTCAAGACCTCGTGTACCTGGTAATTTATGGAATCTAGTCATAAACAATACTTAAATATAGTTATTAGGCATAGGTTTCACATCAGGGAAAGCGTGTTACCCGTTTCCCTCACCCTCACTCCCCCCAAAGAAAACAAAGTAGAACTATTATAGCTTGTCCGTTCATTATATAATTTGTAAGCATATTAGAAATAAGAGATATGCTGTAAAACATACAAAAACGGATCAGTGAAATCAATTTATTTATTACTCAAAATGCGCTAGATCGCCCTTGAGCAAAAAATGCAAAAAAATGCAGCACATATGTTTCAATATAAATTAATAATTGACAATATTTATGTCAGTTGTAAAAATACCTTTCAGTTTAAAGTCAAAATAAACTTTGATATCACCGGAAATCAATTAGGAAAGTGGATTACTCACAACGGAAGAGCGCCAATTAACATTAACATGGCAGACACTTTAACAAGGGATTATTGTGATTTAAGGTTTTTGTTAATGTTTCTCTATATTTATGATATTGAAGATTGCGTAGATTTATCTTTACCGTAAGTAGCCTGATGATTTTTGTTACTTGCCTGTAGTTGCAAAGAATGATTTGCCGTAAATGATGTACAATGCCGGACATTATTGTTATTGTTTTGACAAATTACTGCAGTAACACTTGCTCCCTCATTTGAGTACAGTATCTTTCTATCAATACAATGTTGGGCAACCGTGTGTAGTATTTATTGCCTAAAACAAAAACCCCATATTATTATCTCTATTGCTGAAAATAAAGTTCTATAACACATGTTGTGTCACAGAATTGACCAATCAAAATAACCAGCATGACACACAGGCGTTCTTTATAACTAGTGCAAACCGCTTTTAATATTGAAACCAGTCAGACGTAACAACATATTTTTAGGGAATCTAGTTACCATTCGTAAGCAAAACTATCAATTAAATGCCCATTACCTTGTCATCACAATAAAGCCGATAACCATCTTTGAGTTTGGGCTTAGGTTCCTCTTCAATATGTTTAAGTGGTCGTTTACCCATTTGTTGGGTTTATTTATGAATTAGATTGCAGTATTTAAGTTTTTATGGAACCGTCGTTTGTTGTCAATTTTCTTCACGCACTAAATAAATGACCTCATCAAGTTACTAAGAAAACGAAAGAGCAAAATGCTCACTCACGGCATATCATTTATTGAAGCTGCCTAGATAATTGGGTGCTTTTAGAAGGGATTAAAGTGAAGAAAAGATCAACAAAATGCCTACTCACGGCATTACATTATTACAGGTTTCTGAAGCTGGCTAGATAGTTGGGTGTTGTTAGAATTTATTAAAGTGAAGAAAAGTTGGTGAATTCGCATTACCATTCAAAACGTTTATGATCTCTACCTAGAAAATGCAGTAAACAAATTTGTCAAATACTGTAATATGGTAAAATATTCTTTATAGGTTTATCCATTTAAACTTGCTGCGAAAAGCAAACATGAACTTTGGAACTCATCAGATCTGTAGACAATACTCAACTGAATACCGAACGGCGCCATTTTATGTTAACTGTGCAGACCTGTGCTGGACCTGTGATTCTATGCTTTTATTAATGATTTCGTTTGTTTATTTTGGCGGATTAAATCAAGACTACCTTAACGGTCAGTAAGAACTTTTTTACTGTTCTTCTAACTTAGGATTCCATGCAATGAAGGGATTGCTGTAAATTGTACCCACTGCTCTGATCGGTTATTGCTTTCATATATAAAAACTGCAGTAACATTTACTGCTTCATTGTAATGCAGTGTTCTTCATAATTTTTTACTATACGTGTAAGTTGGACAACCGTGTAGAGCATTACGTCATGTTTTAGGCTTAGTGTTAACTAGTTTAAAAATGCAAAATGCGTGATTCATTTACCAATCAGGAAGAACAAAAAAGAAAAAAAGTCTTTACTCATCATTATTACATTCCGCTTACAACGTTATAATAACCTGGTCATAGCTGTATTTCTCATTAAAAGTGAAGTAAGGCTTATACCAAGAGCTATGCTCTGTCTTTTGTATGCAGTATCTGGTCTTCTTCAAACCTAAGTTGACATTAAATTTCCATGAAAGTGATATAATTATGTTGTTGGATTATCCCTCATTGTAAGGATATGTATGACTGAAATAGTGAATATATTAACTCACATTCGTCTTATAATACACCACTGCTACAGCTTCGATGTTGACATAATATGTTGATGTCTCCCTTCGGGTTTGTGGTCTTGTAGATGACGTCAATGTGTAATCATTGAAACTGTAACATTCACTTCAATCTGGTGGGATTATGGATAGTTTGGGGGACATGCACACCTGCCGACGACAATGGAGGGATATGTTATGTATACTGTACAGATATGGCACGACACATTGTAGCAACATCAACATTAAATACTTGTATAAATATCACCAAAATGAGTCATAACGTATGCATTGAACAGTAAGTAGTGACGTTAGGTAGGACTGACAAAAAGTATAGAATTCCACTTGTTAGTAACCTATACTGCAATTAAAAGGAGCACAGACGTTTGGTAATGCAATTGGAAACACAATATCTTACATGACCATACATTAGTTTAACCAACTCCGCTAATGCACAAGCAGCATTTAATATTTCCATGTATGTTTTAGACCTAAAATTTCAAAGACAGGGTCACGTTGATATATCTGAAATACTAGATTATGATGCAAATTCTATGACTTTGACTTTAAAGTCACAATAAGTGGCCTCTAATTGTTGGAGGTGGGGTAGGAGAGGCCTCTGTGGTCCTGTCTTAAACTACATACCGTACTTTGAAGTGCCGTAAAATATTGAAGCCGCAGACAAAGGTATTATTGGAAACCCTGTACATCACAAGCCTATTTTAATTATGGCCATTAGTTTATGAAGGCCCATGGAATAGTCGTATCTTACCAAGAAGCGAAGTACTGCATGTCACACATATTAAAAAGACAATATACATGGTAAAATGAAACTAAAAGAGAATGGCATTTGTTTACCTTTCTTATCTGATGAGTTAATATTTAACACGGAGATTTAATTCCATTCATGTAGGACGAACTTTGACTTAATTGAATTTTTAATACTGATATAGTACATTGTAGCAGGTAGAAATGACAAAGGACATCACACTCAAAGGTTAAGACTAAAGTAGTCAATACACAACCTAAAACATGAAATGAAACTGAGCAGTATAATACGGGGCTATTGAAGTAGTTATTTGAAAGACAATTGATCATATATTTTAGAGACAAAATGCAAATTTAACAGCAAAAATGGAAATTAAAGAAACCAAATACAAAACCATAAGAACAAAGCACTTGATTTAATGTATTGTAAACAATATCCATCAAGTACAACAGCTGAGTGTTCAGGGTAATGACAAATACATTCAAAGCATTAGTTTGAAGTAATAGATTCAAAATAAGAAACAACAGTACAAAACTGAATGTACTTGACCACTCTACTAAGAACAGTAATATTTAAAGTCATTTACAATCAAATTTCCTCCCAATATTGTTGTCGGATTTGCCTAACATCTGTTTGTTTCTCTAATTTATTTCCACATATTTATATCTTAAAATATATCATAAAAAATAAGACAAAACAAATAAAAAATAAAAAACAGACAAACAGTCAGGTAGGTAACATGTCCGCCAACTGACAATCGTCTGTGTTTGTTATTCTGTACTTTTATTTTGCATATCCTCAAATTATATTCAAAATATAGTAATTGAGGAATATATAGAGGTTGCAGACATATTCATACACACGCATTAAGTCATAGGACTTTCTAAGCCATGCCAATACGAGGCGTAGCTACATTGTTGTATAATTTACACATGTTAGCAAGACGCGATGTATAGCGCGTAGCATACATAGACCTATTCAAATGACACCAAATCAGCAAACGCAACACAAACGAAATGAATGAGACTTGCATGGTATTTCTATTTTCAGAATATGTTGTTATTTAACTAGTGTATTTATTGATTCCATATAAAATGACAATGGACGACAAACTCAAAGTCTAAATGTAAATTTTATTGAATACTGTTAATGGAAAGACAATAAGCCGATATCCTTGAAAGGTGAAATGAAAATAATCAAAAACAAAATCCCCTCCTCCCAGCCTCATTTCCATTTTTGTTTAATTGCTTTATGTTGCCAATGAGTATCAGCTAAGTATAAATAACTTCATAGCAAGACCTCTAAGCAACCAGCTGTGGATGCAAAACAAGAAACCAATCAAACGAAAGTGAATGCATTGTGTGTTGAGCTACTAGTGCACAGAAGATGCGCGAACATTACACTAAGAGTGTTTTTTTATATGCCATTTGCATACTAATTGTGTTTCCTTTCCAATGGAATAAGTTCACTTGCATTGGTCTATGCAAACTTTCTCAATTTTTTAACGTCATATAATTGTCCAATCAGCAGAATTCAGCCGTAATGATATGTTCACTGTAATGATGTCACGAAGCCGTGTACCTGATCATTTATGCAGTTCAGGTATAAATAATACTTAAATCAAGTTAATAAGAATAGGCTTCACATAAGGGAAAGTGTTTCACCCGTTTCCCTCACTTCTCCCAAAAACATTGGAATTTGTTGTTTTGTTTCAAATGACTGTAGCTAGTGCTTTCATTATAAAATCGTCAGGAAAATAATAAAAATTAAAATATGAGATCACCTGTTAAACATACACACAACGACCAGTGTAAATAAATATAATATAAAATAATCATAAATATAATACTTAGTACTCGAAATGTGCGAGATCGCTCTTTAGACAAAATGCGGCACAAATGTGTCAATAAAAATTGATAATTGACATCATCTATTTCAGTTGTACAATTCTTCTTACAGTGTAAAGTAAAAATGACCTTTGATATCACCCACAATGTATGAGGAAAGTGGATTATTCACAACGGAACGGCGCCAATTTAAATTAACATGGCGGATACTTTTACAAGAGATTATTGTGATTTTAGGTATTTGTTAAATTTCTATATATTTATTATATTGTAGACTGAGTAGAATTATCTTAACCCTAAGTAACCTGAGGTTTGTTGTTAATTGAACACAGTTCCAAAGAATAATTTGCCGTACAATGCCGGACATTATTGTTATAGTTTTGATAAATTACTGCACTAACACTTGCTCCCTCATATTAGTACAGTACCTTTCTATAAATATGATTTTGGGCTAACAACAAAACTTACAGATTATTATCTCTATAGCTGAAAAGAAATTTCTATAACACAAGTTGTGTCACAATATTGACCAATCAAATAGCCAGAATGACCCACAATCGTTCTTTATAACTATTGCATACCGCTTTTAATATTGAAACCAGTTAGAAGTAACAACATATATTTGTGGAATCCAGTAACCATTCGTAAGCAAAACGGCACAAATAAACTTCCTTAACAATCATCGAGTTTGGACTGAGGTTCCTCTTCAACATGGTTAATTGGTCGTTTACCCGTTTGTTAGGTTTATTTATGAATCATATATTAGTATAAACATATTTACGGAACGATTGTTTGGAGTAACTCATAATGTTACTAAGAGAAAAAAAGAGCAATATGCCCACTCACGGCATAACATTATTAAAGCTTCTGAACCTGGCTAGAGAGTTGGGTGCTTTTAGAAGGGATTAAAGTGAAGCAAAGTTGATGAATTCTCATTACCATTCAAAATGTTTATGATCTCTCGCTAGAAAAAGCAGTTAAAAAAATATCAAATACTCTCATATTGTAACATATTATCTATATCCATAAAACCTTGCTGCGAAAAGCAAACATGAACTATGGAACTCATCAGATATGTTAACAATACTCAAGTGAATACGGAACGGCGCCATTCTACGTTAACATGGCAGACCTGTGCTAGACCCGTGATTATATGCTTTTATTATTGATTTCATTTGTATATTCTTAGCGGATTAAATCTAGACTACCTTGAACGGTAAGTACGACATTTCTACAGTTTTGCTAACTTAGGATTCCTTGCAATGAAGGAATGGCTGTAAATTGTATGCAGTGCGCTAGTCGCTTATTGCTTCCATTTATAAATACCGCAGTAACAGTTCATATTTAATTGCAATGCAGTATTGTAATTAATTTTTTATTATACGTGGATGTTTGACAACCGTGTAAGGCATAGAGGTCCTGTTTTAGTCTGTGTTAACTGGTTTATAAAATACGTGATTCATTGACCAATCAGAAAGTACAAGTAAGAAAAGCAGCCTTTGCTTATCCTTATGACATTCCGCTTACAATGTTATAATAACTTGGTCGTAGTTGCATTTCATATTGAAAGTGAAAGTAAATACACCAAAAAGTATGCCCTGTCCTTTGTTTACAGTATGTGGTCTTCTTCAAACCTAAGTCTACATTACATTTCCATCAAAGTTATATCATTATGTTGTTGGAGTATCCCTCATTGTGAGGCTTTGACTGGAAAAGGGAATATTTTAATTCACATTCTGCTTATAACACACCACGTTTACAACTTTGCTTTTGACATCTTGTGTCGATGTCTTCTCTTCGGGTTTGTGGTTTTATATATGACTTCAATGTGTAATCATTGAAATTGTAACATTGTGTTCAATCTGCTGGGATTATGGATAGTTCAGGGGACAATAACCCACACAGACGGCAATGGAGGGATATTTTTGATGTACACTGTAAAGATATGGCACGACACATTGTAGCTACGCCTCTATCAACATGAAATGTTTGTATGAATATGACCAAAATGAATTATAACATATGCATTAAACACTTTGTATAGTGGCGTTAGGTAGGACTGAAAAAGGTATGATGTTCCACATGTGAGAAAACTGCACTTCACTTGATAACACTTTAAAACGAAACTAAAAGAAAAACTGCATTCGTTTACTGTTCTTATCTGATAAGTTAATATTTAACACGAATATATAATTTCATTCACATAAGACGAACTTTGACTCTATGGAACTTGTTATACTGATATAGAGCATTGTACTTGTTAGAAATGACACGGAACATCACACTCAAAGGTTAAGACTAAAATAGTCAATAAACAGCTGAAAAAATGAAATGAACTTGAGCAGTATAATATGGGCCTATTGAATTAGTTATTTGAAAGCCAATTGATAATATATATTCTTAGCTTCCGAGAAACAATTATGAATAACAAAGAGACAAAATGCAAGTTTACCTCCTAAATGGAAATTAAAGAAACCGAATGCAAAACTGTTAACTATTAGAACAAAGCACTTGATGTGATGTATTGTACAAGAACCATTGACTATAGCAACTGAGTGTACAGGGTACTGACACATAAATTGAAAGCATTAGTTTGAAGTAACATATCCAAAATAAGCAACAATTATACAAAAGTGAATGTACTTGACATTTCTACTAATCAATACATTATCAGTAAATTAAATCGGGAAGTTTCATTTCGAATCAGAATTGTAGGAAGACAATGCAACCGTTGGATAAATGATCAATTATAATGGCTCTAATTCATTTGATATGGTTAGGCCTTACTATTCACTTTTTGTAAGATGACTGTATCAAGACCCAACATGATAAATGTGCATGTGAATTATACATCTGATATGGGAAGATATGAAATGAATGGTGAAGAAATAAATAAACTAGTTTTAATAAGCTTTTGAAGTGATATTTGTTCATTAAGTTAATAACGTTTGGAAAATATACCATGCAAAACCATGATAAGATAATGAAGATAATTATAACAGTTGGTAACATGATTAGATGCGTTGAAGAAGAAAACAATATAACATACGAGAAATTATGTTAATTCAGCCCCTTGGAGTACATATTATCATCAAACATTGAAAGACATAAGTGGAAAGTATGACAAATGCTGCATACTTGTGTACTGTGAGTATAGGAAGAGTAACACTAAGGAGGATCACTTAGTCAAGCTATGTATCATTCAATGTGTCCGTGATTTATCGATTGACGTTGTCGTACACTGCTGTGCCAATTAAAGAGATAACGTACTCTTGATATCAGTTCATCAATAAAAAAAGCAAACATGAACTTTATAACTACCCATTATGTATGTAGATAGTGGATTGCTCACAACGGTACGGCGCCATTGTATGTTAATATGACTAAGATCAACCCTAATCAATCCTAGCTTAAACACAAACAAGAGACATGAAAAAAATCGGAATATTTGGGTCTTTTTAAACTTAGTTAATCGGTAATATACATTCAATCCTTAATCAGCTTATATAGTTAATAATGTATATTTATTGATTAAACAGTTAACTTGTAATACAATAAGGTATATGTATGAATCTATTGATCACTAACCAATTATGATCTTGGGATATTTTTAAGAAGGTATGGTACAATTTTTTGATTCTCGTTTACTATCTTTCCCTGGATGCAACCGCAACTACGATATTTATATATTGATGGCAAGAAACTATGAGCTGCATGGCTCTGTTGTAACAATAGAGAAATTTTAATCCGTAGGACTTTGGCTCGAATTAGAACTAGCAAAGACATATTACGTTCTTTTCAAATTAGCTACTTTACTTTATGTTAGCTTTGAGAGAGTTTTACGGAAATAACAATGTTACAATTATATTTAGCTTGAGGTCTAGACACGAAGTGTACTTTAACACTGGCGACTAGTGACACGCATGAAGGGTTTACTGTTTACATATAGTGATCTTGTGACACTGTACACTGCTTGTATATATCATCATTTTTTTTTATCGTGAAATTCAAAGAAGTGTAAAAAGCGATGCTTGTAAATGGTCAAGCGATGATATTCATGTCAGCTTATTATGTTAAGTTATACGTTAAGCCCAGTCTTACTTTTGTCAAGCAAACTTAAATGGACAAAGATATTTTTTAAGCCGTTCCAAGACTTCCAATTAGATAACACACTGTTATATATATATATATATATATATATATATATTTTTTTTTTACTTCCAATCACTTACCTAATTTAATTATTGTATCTCACTCGAGATCCAGCCTTTCTCTAAATGCAGCATAGT
>JAAAKB020253003.1:0-10734 GCA_010014835.2 Apostichopus leukothele | reverse complement strand
GGCCTGCTTTGTGGATGATGGACAGTTCCACAGGCCGAGGACTTTGTTTGCACTATTATTGAACAGATTGTGTAATATGTTTTGCCGAGGAAAGATCATTTGATAACTCAACACCAATTAAGGTAAAAAAGTCCCGAGAAAAGTTTAAACCAGTGGTCTTACCTGCAGTACTCCTTGTGTGGGCTTTTATAGACATTGAAAGAACCACATATCTGTTTCATGATGAGATTCATGTTGTTCCATATGGAAATAGACCTACTTTATTTCTTGATGGCTATAATTGCTCAAGTTGCTCCCCTGACAGTGAACACAAAGAACACGGTCGGCGCGCCATAGTCGCACGTACTATTTACATGTGTAATTCTTTCGGCTAGCCATGGGACTAGCCTAACTTAGCTTGCAAGTTGCAGTACGATACAAAAATCTAACGAGAAAACAGAAGTGAAACAAGGGGCAACATGGTTGATGTAACAATAGAAGAAGTTAACCTGATTCAACCAGAAACAATTTTCTGGTCGATATTCACGTTCATGTGGATAGTTTACATCTGGGAGAGTTATCTGTCGCATCGTCAAGTACGTGTAGTAGTAAACCTACAGTCTTACAGTAACAGATATGCCCAAGTAGGACTCTAGGAGCCTATACATTGGGTAGGCCTAGCCTAACGTTAGGCCTCGGCTACTTTCGACTAAGCTAGATATGTTATGTACAGTAGCCTTGTGAGTTGCCGGTTATTCCCGCTAAGGCTAGGCTACAACATATCCTAAAGGGCTTCCGTAACTCTAACTCATATTTAGATCTAACGTTAGGTTAGCTGTAAGTTACATCCCTGTCTGACTAAGCCTATGCAGGCTATAGCATAAGTTTGATCGGGTTTGATCTAGGCTAGTGCCATTCCACCATAGCCTTGCCGCCATACCGAAACCTATGGCAGAAAGGTACATTTTAGGAATGGATATTAGTTACCCTGGTGTACAGGAATGTATCGCTGTAATTTTCTTTGAATCGCGTGGAAGGATACATTGATTTACCATTTTCAAAATGTGATGGTTCGCTGGATAGACTGAATTGTAGTTACGACAATATTGGGGAATTGATACACAGTCTTTAATGCAAAGGTCGATTGAAATTTAATAGTATTAATTGTAAGTTCGTGAGAGTCGATACACAGAAGGGGGCCGTGTCATTCCGCCATCGGTACTTTCCACCGTAGAAAATGTGCTCTTTCCGCCATAGTGATAGAGAAAGTGCCATTCCGCAATGTTACAGCCATGGCATTAAAGCACTTTTTGTATAGTGGAAAGAGCACAATTTTGTGGGCAGGACTAGGAGTAACGTTAGTATGTAGGTTATAAATATATATAATGGTTATATCATGGTTATATCTTGTTTCGCTTGATCACTCTACCAAGGCCCACAAAATCGGTCTATTAAATCGACAACCAAAATCAGCAATTTTAATAAACAATCAGCCTAATTTAATTCAATTTATTCAACCAACTATTATATATGAAGACGGTGTATTGATTCTTACAAACTTACAATTAAAGCTATTCAATCAACCTGTATCTATTCCCCAATCTTGTCTTAACTACAATTCAGTCTATTCAGCGAACCGTCATTGACATTTGAAGACGTCGTACCTATCCTTCCATGCGATTCAAAGAAAGTTTCACCGATACATTCCTGTACACCATCTAGAAAATGCATTTTTTTTTGCCTTAATATAATATACTGTATTGTTCTTCTTTCTTTTCATTAATTTCAGAAAGAAACATTTGAAAGAACTAAAGAAGTCCCTGAACCACTACGAGACATTTTGGATCAAGAGACATTTGAGAAATCCCGTCTTTACCAATTGGATAAAGCCAGATTTGGTTTTTGGCATGGCGTCTTTGGTCAAACAGAGTCAACGGTATGTAATGCCTAAAATAATACTGTACGTCGCTGGAATCATTGAACCTCTCAACCTCACAAAATGTCAGGAATTTTTTTTTTAATGGTTTATTTTACACTTTAATCTGTAGCTCATGATTTTTTTTTTTTAGTATGTACACAACTTATAGACCATTTCACAAGTGATATATTCAAAGGTGTATGCATTTGTTGTTTAGTTATAGTACTTTGGTATTGATTCTATTGTGCAATGTGACAATTTGTTTTTAGATCAAACCAGCTAGGCTGGGTTGAGCTATTGTGATCGGCCATAATCTCTCTATTCATTCATGTCTGTTCACAATTGTTTATAAAATTGTTTAAGGGCTCTGGAACACTCATTCGATGGATTAATGAAACTTGGACACAATGTTCGTTGAATGTTGGGCTGCTTTCGACCTCTGGGAGTGTAGGTCAAAGGTCATTTAGGGATCACTACAGGCCAATAATACGAAAAAAAATTTTATGAAGCGTGGACACAATGATCATTGGATGTTGGGCTATTTTCAATAACAGGGAAGTGAAGGTCAAAGGTCATTTATATATCATTACAGTCCATTTTGTGAAAACTTTCAAAATGAATCTCCACTTTCCCAGAGCAACCCATATTACTGAAACTTAGACACGATGTTGTTTGGATGTCGGGCTGCTTTCGACCACCGGGAGTGTAGGTCAAAGGTCATTTAGGGGTCACTGCAGGATATGTGAAAACCTTCAAAATGTATCTCCTCTTTCCCAGAGGACCACATGACTTTTTTATATTTATTTTAGTTCTAAGTCTCTTATTGTAAGGGTGTACAGGCCTTCGGGCTACAGGAATTTGGTTTCCTTTTGTACAGTACATCCTGATCGGCTTTGTGTTTTCTTACTTTGTTGTTTGTATTTATGTTTTTGTGATTGAATCAAATATATTATGAAATAATGAAATGTTCTTGAAAGTTAATTCACGATGTTGTACTAATTAATGATAGGAACATTGGAATGCATGTGATCGGTAGTACCTCTTGTGTCAGAGAGGACTGTGTCAGTGTCAGTAAAATGAACACTAAATTTGACACTCGAATTGAAATGAAGTTTAAGTTTGTAAATCACAGTGAAAGTGGTTGGTGTTGTTTACAGGTATTCTAATGTTACTGTTTTGGGGAAATGAAACAACAGTTAGCAATACTGTATGTTGGCAATGTAATGAGCAATATATTATTTAGCGATATGTTCTCAGTTCTCACCATATGAAAGTTTGTGGAATATTGTAAAAAACATTGCCAATTTGCTTATCCATGTTGAATCTTATATCTGTATATTACTGTAAAGAGCTTTATGGTACAAAAGCTTTGACTTTTTGCAACTTCTTTTATTGACAGTTGATCCTGCTTTATGGAGTTATACCATGGCTATGGAAGTGTGCAGGAGACATCACGGCAAACTTTGGATATGGAAGTGATTATGAGGTACGGTTAAATTGTTACAGATCTCAGATTGGGGTAAGGCAGCTGTGGGAGGGTGGGGGGGGGGGAATGGAAGACTTGGAATCCCTTCAGAATGTTCGATTCCCTTTAAAATGATGACTAACATCTGATGGTTAATATTTCATCACAAAAGATTGCCAAGTTTGTTCAGAGTAATTTTAAGGTATGTCACGTCTAAATTTATTTTTTGACTAATTAATGAAAGAGGGACATAGTCTAGCATTCTTGTCAAATTTTCATTCACTCTGTACACTTACCACTTTATACAAATCGGTGTGATATCATAGTGTCACACTCTCAAGGAAAACCTTTGTTTTGTCTTGTTTTGTGGTTAATTTCCGTATTTTGCATTGTTTAAAATTGACTTCAGAGTGGTAACAATAAAGCGTTGAACATGAAAACTTCCTTGTATGAAAGAGTTTCAGGTTTTAGCCTCTTGTGAGATGTGACAAAGATTATGATTTATTTGAGTAGGAATGATGGGGTATGAGGATGCTGCTGGGACATTTCAGGTGTCCCTTGCAGCCTCTCCTCTTCTCCCTTCCCCTTCTTTACATCCCTTTAACTTTTTCTTTTTTTCTCTTTTTGCTTCTTTCTTCTCTAGATCATTCAGTCTCTGGCGTTTATACTCCTGTCTTCTGTGGTATCATATTTTATTGATCTCCCTTGGTCAATTTACAGTACCTTTGTCGTAGAGGAGAGACATGGCTTTAACAAGCAGGTACAGCCTACAGTATAGATACCATTTAACCACACATACTGTAGCATGTTATTGCAGTATTCCCTCCAATGTACAGTACAGTATATACCATGTAACCACACATAGCATGTTATTGCAGTATGCCCTCCTATGTACAGTACAGTCTATATCATATATTGCAGTATGCCCTCCTATCAGTACAGTCTATACCATATATTGCAGTATGCCCTCCTATGTACAGTACAGTATAAACCATTTAACCACGCATAGCATGATATTGCAGTATTCCCTCCAATGTACAGTACAGTCTATACCATGTAACCACACATAGCATGATATTGCAGTTTGCCCTCCTATGTACAGTACAGTATATACCATTTAACCATGCATAGCATGATATTGCAGTTTGCCCTCCTATGTACAGTACAGTCTATACCATATATTGCAGTATGCCCTCCTATCAGTACAGTCAATACCATATATTGCAGTATGCCCTCCAAAGTACAGTACAGTATATACCATGGAACCACGCATACCATATATTGCAGTATGCCCTCCTATGTACAGTACAGTTTAAACCAGACTTGTAGCCTATAATCCTACAATTATAGCATAGCTGCTTTTACTCGCAAGATATGGCACCCTCTCGCTTTCTCTGTTGAGGACAGGGTTTTCATTTAAATCTCAATTCGGTGGGTTCTCGGGAGAGAACTTTAAGAACTACTGAACAAGACAGGTACAAGCAAATGAATAAAATCTCCTGATTCTAAAACTTGCATTAGACCAATTGGTGGCCATATGTTTGGGTCCCTGACACAGGGACCCCATAGAGTCGGGGCCTCAGGAGTTTGCACCTGCCACACGGTCCTAGTTTCACCACCCATTTGAATCATTGATTTAGCAGGTTTGCTGTACTCAAGAAGGTGTGTGTTAGGAGCTGAATTTGGGTTACCATGAAGGGACTGGGTGCTGATAGTCTAATGAAATGATTTTTCACATTTATATGCCAAGGTTATTTTTTTTTACCCTCGTCATGACTATTTTCATTTTATCAGACATTTGGATTTTTCATCAAGGACCAAATTAAAAAGCAGTTGGTCTTGTTCGCCATCCTGCTGCCGATCATAGCAGTACTCATCTACATCATCCAATGGGGAGGACAATATTTCTTCATTTATGCCTGGGTGTTTGCATTTGTGACCTCTATGCTTCTGGTGACCATCTATGCCGACTACATTGCTCCGCTCTTCGATAAATACACCCCTCTCCCGGAGGGAGAACTCCGAACGAGCATTGAGGGTCTGGCAGCCAGCATTGCATTTCCTTTGTACAAGCTTTATGTTGTAGAAGGTAGGTATCCAACATCAAATTTCAAACACCTTTTTGAGGGGTTCGGGCAAGGGCAATTTGAATGTTTCTATTCCATAAAAGCAAACAAAAACCTTAAACTGCATGACTAGTCAAGTTTCATTTCATTTAAATATTTGAGTAAAATTTGAGAAATTTTGATTTTTCCTAAATTGTGTTTTACACAATAAAATAATACTAATACTAGTATGCAAAGTGTCTGGGCAACCATATGTTGTCATAGAGAATCAAATGCATGAATAACATGCTCGTTAACCATCATCGGGGGAAGAGCATGTAGGAGAGTGTCTTTATAGTTTCATCAATTTACTTCGCTCCTCGCTTACCTGTCTCCGTTAACCTACACACTCCTATCTACCCTAGCCTATTAACTGGTAACCTACAAACTCCTATCCACCCTAGCCTATTAACTGGGTACATTCTTGCACTGCCCCCCCCCCCCAATGACCCCATCTCAGGTCACTGACCTCCTCCTTCAGAATCACGCTGTTTACTTTGGACTCTTCCTGTCCTTATGGTTCTATTCCCATGTACAGGTATATGTCAACAAATTCTGCATTGATTTATCCAAATTGTTAAAAGTTAGACTGAACTTTACTTTGCAAACAATACTTTGTAACCCTCTATCTCTTTGAGGGTCAAGGGCTTTGGGGTCCTCTCCCACCCCCCCCCCCCTCCGTCTCTCCCTCCTCCCTTCTTCCTCAAGTGGTATCACCCCTTCACTACGTTCAATGCAACAAGAAACCACTCATGGAGGTTGTGAGAGGATAAGACAATGTCACAGCAGCTGACATTCTCCTTTGACCACACAAACTATTGTTTGCTCTTGCAGGTTCCAAACGATCGTCCCATAGCAATGCATACTTTTACGGTTTCTACAAAAACAAGAGAATTGTTCTGTTCGATACTTTGATTGAAGACTACAAACCATGTGTTGATGAAGACAAACCAAAGGACAAGGAGCAAGATGGAGAGGAAGAACAGCAAGAAGACCAGCAAGAACTTCTAGAGGTAAACCAGATATTTGTGAAAGTTAACATGTTATAAAGCCATCTAGGTAACAGCCTGTTGGAAGGTCAGTCAGGTTATCAGAGTTGTCAGAATTTGATTGTTGAATACTGTTATGAAATATAACAAGATTAACTCATCAAAATTCTTCTTATAAATGAGGGGCATTTGTCAGGGTTAACATGTTATATAGCCATCTAGGTAGCTGCCAGTTTGAACTTCTTAGGTCAGTCAGGGTTTTCAGAGATGTGAGAATTTGATTGTTATATAACCACCTAGAAGCGGGCAGTTTGAACTTTAAGAGGTTAGATAGACATTTGTCAGAGTTTACATGTTATATAGCCATCTAGGTAGCAGCCAGTTTGAACTTCTAAGGTCAGTCAGGTTTTCAGAGATATGAGAATTTGATTGTTATATAACCACCTAGAAGCAGGCAGTTTGAACTTTAAGAGGTTAGATAGACATTTGTCAGAGTTTACATGTTATATAGCCATCTAGGTAGCAGCCATTTTGAACTTCTTAGGTCAGTCAGGTTTTCAGAGATATGAGAATTTGATTGTTATATAACCACCTAGAAGCAGGCAGTTTGAACTTGAAGAGGTTAGACAGACATTTTTCAGAGTTAACATGTATATAGCCGTCTAGGTAGCAGCCAGTTTGAACTTCTTAGGTCAGAGATGTGAGAATTGAGAGGTGACAATTTGATTGTTATACAACCTAGTGGTGACTGGTAAAACTTCCCGATCTAGCTAAGAACTCTCTCTGAAGAATGTGAAGTAATTAAATAGCTCAGGAGTGCACAATAAATCCATGTACAGTCGTTGTCCTGCTATACATCTCTTGTCCAGAATGAAACAACACACACACACACATGCACCTGAATCGATGTATTCTCACCGGTACACCATCCAGCAAAACTAATTAAAAAATCTGGGATGTAAAATCTCTCCTTTTTACAGATTTACACCAGTCCGCTGTTAGTTCTTGAGTCGGATCATAGGTAGACTAAGATTCGTTGGTTCCTACTCGGCTATGGTAAAGTGTGGAAACACTGACATTTACCTTGTATAACATTTTTTCCTTTATTCTTCTTTAATTTCTCTCACACAGAAGGAAGAACCATCTGAGAAGAAGGAAGAAAAGAAAATGGGATGTAACAATGATGAGATTCTTGCTGTGTTAGCCCATGAATTAGGTCACTGGAAGTTAGGACATAATCTCAAGAATATAGTCATTAGTCAGGTAGGAAACCTCAGTTAAAGATATGCTTGTTGTGGGTGTGTATTTGTTTGAAAAGAAAAACAGAAGGCCTGACTTACATTCATAGAAACCCATTTGTCACAGTTTCAATAGGAATTGATCTAATTTCCATATTTGGAGCTTCTTCCTTTGTGATTTAAAAATTACTGAAATTTTATCCCTATTATTTGAGAAAACCAAAAGTGGATAAAATAATATGTGAAGCCACACAATCATAAGAGACCTGTTTCTGTATGATACGTACTGTGCAATGTGTGTATTTGTGACCAACTTGACAAACCTGAGTCCAAAGAGCTGAATATTGTTAGAAATATCTGAGAAAATAAGTTTGTAAAGGTTTCCATTTCCTTTACAAATATTTGTGTAGGCATTCGCTTGTAATATTTTAGATCCAAGTGACCATTGTCAATGAACGATATCAAACAAATGCATCGTAAAAAGACATTTGAGACGATATGAGAGCGCCCTCTGATGATTTAGGGGTTTAACAGTCTTTATTAATCAACCTCCTCCGTTACCAAAATGAAGTCACACATTTAGAAAACATCCTGCTTGCAAAAGCAGGAAAGCTTGTAAATGCAATTATTTCTATGATAAATGCATTTTCTGTGTCACTAACTGTCATAGGATCTGACCTTTCCTCTTCTAAGTGGCTGAGAGGGTTTTCCACTTCCACTAATGACTGTTATCTGTCGTCAACATTCAGAAGGGTAATACTTTTGCAATGACCAAGTAATTTGGTATGATGTTCTGGTACTTGACTTCAGGACACATATTTCCTCAGTTGCTCTATCAATCAGGTGATTCCATATACAGTATAAACTTATAAAGGCAAGGAATCGCTAAGTCTGCTGGCTGTCTCGTTCATAACCATCTTAACGGAACATAAGACACTGCGGTTTGGCTCTCTTCAACCCATTGGACAAAAAAGCACCCTAGAACAATGAACAGCAGGACGAGAGAATATTTTATCAGTTATTTATGTGTATCTGAGTTTAAGAAACATAGAATCTGCCAAGCTTTGCCCATCCCTTTTAGTAAAATTTTAATTTTTTTTCTTTTTCTTGTCTCTACCATCAGGTGAACCTGTTCCTGTGTTTCTTCCTGTTTGCCTTGTTGCTCCAACAGAAGGTGCTATTTGAAGCTTTTGAATTCTACGATTCTCAGCCGACATTGATAGCCTTACTTATCATATTCCAGTTTGTGTTTTCACCTTACAATGAGGTAAATTATAGCAGCCTGCATTATTTTCCGTCAAAGCGGTTTTGTCATGACTTGCTTATATCGTAGCGTAAAACTTTGAAAGGTAAAAATAGAGCAAAAGAAGGAGTGTTGAAAGTGCATTATTCATTTCTGTGACTCTGGCAATGTGAATACGAAAGTCAGACACCAAAAATTGGGAAATTTTGTTTCTGTGGCATCTTGGGTGCCAAATGGAGAATGCAGGGAATATTTCTCCAGACTTGCTGTTGACATTAAATGTAATGTTGAAGTCATGGTCTTGTATTATGATGGTGGAATGGAGTGTTGCAGAAGTGGACATGAATTTTTAGCAGACTCTTTGATTGGAGTGCAATGTTACTACAGATTTAAGTCTACAATTTGAGGTTGCAGACTTAATTAGATTGGTACGGTATATTGCAGCCTAGAATTAGGGTGGCATGAAGTAGTACAGACTGAAGTCTCAGACTACAAGTGACTCTTGCAGACTTGAACCAGGATGGCATGAAATATTGCAGACTTAAGACTACAATTGACTCTTGCAGACTTAGGCTTGGTATGTTATGCTGCAGCCTTAGGATGGCATGCAATGGTACAGATGTAGACTAAACTTGACTGTTGCAGACTTTGGCTTGGTATGTTATGCTGCAATCTTGAACCAGGATGGAATGAAATATTGCAGACTAACACTACAATGGACTCTTGCAGACTTAGGCTTGGTATGTTATGCTGCAGCCTTGAACCAGGGGGGAATGATATATTGGTATGATATGTTTATACACCATTTGGATAGCATGGAATGTCACAAACCTGTTGCCAAGGCGACAATTGACTATTACCACTGAATCATTCTCCTCCTTGTTCCTGCTCTATGAAAAGCATTTAACTCGTTCTCTTTGATTTTTTGTCTCGTTTTCTCTACAGTTGCTTTCATTTTGCATGACGGTACTAAGTCGACGATTTGAATTCCAAGCAGACGCCTTCGCCAAGTCTCTGCAGAAAGCTGAGAAGCTCAGGACGGCTCTGATCAAGCTGCACAAAGACAACTTGGGGTTCCCCGTGGCCGACTGGTTGTATTCCGCTTGGCATTACTCTCACCCGCCACTCCTGGAGAGGATCGGAGCCTTGGACAAGACCGACTGACAGCCGGAGGGAGTCACTCCTCGTATCACCTTCAGATGTATAAGACAAGTGTGTAGAACCTGTAGAATGACGGTTAGGCGGTGGCGCTGGTCCCTCTGGTCCCACTGGTAGTCTGTCTGAAAGACGGACGGTTTGACAGATCCGACAGACATACGTCTGTAGATATCTTCATTTTAAAGGCAAAACAGGTGTCTTCTTTTCTTCTTCTTCTTCTTCTTCTTTAACAATAAAATTCAAGTTTTGTGGCATGCTAGAATTGAAATTGATTTGTCAATGGATTGACTTATGCGGATTGTACTATAATGATGGTTGTCTTAAAAAATGAGACAACTATGATTGGAATTAAATGGGACACAAACCAAGCCATCAGCTTTGTCTTTTATGAATTATGATAGAGATATTTCATGAAGCACAACACGTATAGATTAAAACTTTTGTAGGACGCAAAATGTTTCGTACCAGTCTAAATTCAGGGATCGCAAACTGTAAGGCCCACAACCCCAGGATGTTCCATGACGACTGAATCACGACACACCAGACCAGTGGCGTAGGTAAGGGTATTGGTCAGGGGGGCGAGAATGGTCTGTAGGGGTGCTTTCGACACTATCTAAGCGGAGCGCCACCACAGGTTGG
>JAAAKB020252992.1:0-10734 GCA_010014835.2 Apostichopus leukothele | reverse complement strand
CCCTCCCCCCCCCTCCCCTCCCCCCTCCCTCTCCTTCCCCACCCTCACCTTCCCCTCCTTCACCTTCCCCCACCCTCACCTTCCCCTCCAAACAATGAGAGTGTAACATGTACACATCGATCAGTCAATGCATGCACCAACAGCTGTGATAAGTCCCCAACAAGGACTGACCAAAGGTATTATTTAGTTTGTTTTTAATATTTAAATGCATAATGCAGTTTAATCTATCACACACAGATACTGCTTAGTTAGCTGGTAAATAAACTGCAAAAATCTTTACTCTCTTGATTAAACTGATAACTTTCTGACTTCTGCTTAAGATGTTACAAATATATGCCAGTAGCTAACCAGTTGGAAGGAGTTTATAAGAACTTGTTGGCATAGAGAATAAATGACCTAGAAAGGTTAATTAGTGTTCTTACATTATGTAAAAAGTCACAACATGGAAGAGCTTCATTCTCCTAAGTCACTTTTTGGTCAGTTTATTGAGCAGGACAAGGTATGTATTAGTTAGAGTTGAGCATTTGTGTAAAATGCATGCTTCAATGATTCCTCAGTATGAGGAAGTTGATTGCACACTCATTCAGTGTGTATATATACTTCAGTATTGAAACAGCCTCTCTGACGCTAACATCATTATACAACATTGGTAGATGTTTGCTTCCCCTGAAGAAACATGATGACAAAAGTGGAACTTCTTATTGGTTCTTAAGGAAACCTTTACTGGAGTTATTCTTTCTAAAGGCATCAACTGAAGAAGTGTGAGAACAGAATGAAATATATATATTTTTTATTGTAGGTTTGCACTGGGGTCAAATCCATTTAATGAATGCCGACAGTAAAGTGGACAATATAGAAACAATGTAGTAATGTCAGTGAAACAAAATATGCTAAAACTCCACTGAATGGAACATGAAAATATCTACTGCCCAATCTCCCATCCGCTCAAACACAGTTGGGTGAATAATGTGATGTACTGTGATGTATGTGTTATCACATATCATACGTTCTTCAAAACATCAAGAATGTTGCCAAATGTATCACATTTAAAGGACAAATCAACAACAATTAATAGTAGAAGTAGTAGTACTAGCAGTAATAGGACTATTAGTAGTACTGTGGCAATAGTAGTAGTAGTAGTAGTAGTAGTAGTAGTAGTAGTAGTAGTACAGTAGTAGTAGCAGCAGTAGCAGAACAGTAGTAGTAAATAGAGGTACTTAACAGTTATAGTAGTAGTAGCTGTAGTAGTAGTAGTGGTAGTAAAAGTAGTAGAAGTAGTAGTCGCCGAAGTAGTAGTAGTAGTAATAGTAGTAGTAGCAGCAGCAGTAGAAGTAGTAGTAGTAGTAGTAGCCAGTTGTACCATGGAGGGATGAATTATGGTTTCCTTAAAGTATTTGACCGGCTGTCAGAAGAAATCTTCAGATTATTATGTATCTAAACTTTGGACCGGTTACCTATACATGATGTACTATCCTTAACATATTATGTTGACTGTCAAATATCTATTTGACTTGCTAGTTAACTTTTTAGTTTTGTTTAACTTTTTGTTCCTCCTTTCTATTTTGATTTTGATTTCAGCTTGAAAGTTGGTTGATTTAAGTAATATTTGATGTATGTCTATAACATTATATTTCTTTTACTGTAATAGACACCCATAGAAACTCCCAGGTTACATTATAAATGGTTGGAATGCATCTAAAATTTGTGTGACTGAGTCCGCCAACAGAGAATTACAAATACTATCCTATATAACAGATGTTATACTGAATTATAATACAACAATTTAAAATGATATCTGTGGATTGATAATATCACATTGGACCTAAGTTCAAATGAAATATCACCTCTTATTCATATCAATTTTGGATGTATACAGAAAGTTCCCACGCTTTTACACAAATGAAATTCCAGACATTTTCAAGATAAAAAATGTGTTATGGATCACAATGAGGCCTATACATAAGCCTAACAGTTCCTTTTCGATAATTTTTGCATGGGAACAAGGGTATTGAAAGCGCTGTTAACCTCACACATGACATGATATTGCCATAACTTTTCACCAAGGTTTGATTTATGCTGTTTATCTCACATTTCTGAAAGAAACCTTGCTAGCCTACAGTAATTCATATCATATTTAAGAGGAGGTGTTCAAATGAGGAATCTTCCAGACCATAAGTGCAAAATTCAAGGACTTTCAAGACCTAGAAATGTAGTTTTCTTTCACTTCTTTTCCTGTCTCCAGACCTTGTCGGAACCATACATACTTTTGAGGTCCCAAGATTATTCTATGCACATATATGAGACAATCCTAATGCCTAAAAGGACAAGTGCAATATGGGTGGATCATATAAATGTTAAGTAGTACAGATACACTATTACACTATATACAGTATGTAGCACTGCACACTACAGATCCATGGGTGCAGGATCCTTGTATGGATAGTACATAGCATGTGTACACTACATGGGTGGATCTTCACTACATGGGTGGATCTTCACTACATGGGTGGATCTTTACAATATAGTATGCACAGTAGCCTACATGCTATGATTGGTACTGTATAGTACACTGATCTACTGTACACTATATGAGAGGATCCCAATTAAGCTACATTGTTGAGCTATATGCATAATGTATCATGTAGACAGTAAACATCCAGGGTGGATCATCTATCAACTACTGTATATGGATGAATCTGCATGATATGTACACAAGTGAATCCTTTACTATAATACCTGCTGTATAGAATGTGAGTGCAACATCTTATGTTTGTGCAATAATTGGGTGAAACATTATGCCTATATATGTACACATACCTGTAGCACACAGTACTGACTTAGATCCCTGTATATATACCCTGATATACATACCACAGTCAAATACAAGATTCTCATTACCTTTGGTACTGTACAATATGTGTATACTGTTATATACTGTATGCGTCGCTGGATGCATACTGCACACAATGTTAATGAAACATTTTTGTCATTAATACGTCCAAACAATATCACAACATAACATGTGTTTCTACATGAAGTGCATTTATAACTTATATAACATTATTGTATCCTGCTAATATATGACAGCAATGGTTTCAGTAATTTGTCACACCTTTTATTGGTTTGAAAGATATTTACATCATATGGAAGGAAAAAAGAAGTACTTAAATAAACTTTGTTTTCATATCTACAACCCTTATCACCATGTTCATAACAACGAAGAGAAATGTTTTTACACACAGCTAAATAATTCATGCATCTTCCATTCCATATAGAATATGCAACTGCTCGCAAAGTAAAATAGAGCTCAGTGTCATTAATTACTAGAATCTGCAGGTAATTTGCATATTTCTCAGAGAAGCATATTACCTAAATTATCCAAGATGACAACTTATATATTCAGTTCCTCCCAAGTCATACAATAAATAATGTAAATCATTTACAACTAATATCAAAGTCAATTTAGTGTGTCGCAGTTTTGTTCAATGTTGACAATCAAGACACCTTCTTCAAGAATGTTTATATTCCAGTTCAGGAAATGACATCTCCTTCATAGGTATAAATTATTTGCTAAGGATGCATTTATCCAAGAGGTTGCAGCAGCAGCCAGCAATGTCTTACTCCGAGCATTGCGTGGGTGGACGACAGGGGAGAAAACAATCTAACGGTAGGAAAGATTGGCAAGAAAGCTTTTTGTCCCTCTTCCATTTCCTTAAAATGTCAGCTGCAAGATACAAATAGACTGGCCTCATTTCTATCATTCAGAAACAAAGTTGGTCTCACAGCTAAAACGTGGGAAAGAACAGGAACATTAAAAGATATTTGGAAGCAATAAAAAAAAAACTTAAAAAATAAGAACATAAATAGACTGTAGGCTATGCAATGATTTCCTGATGGTTTGCAAAATAAATCTATTCTTAGATATATGTTGACACAAACAGTTCAATTTAATTCTATTTAATGCAGGTCAATTTGAAAAATAATCAAGAAAATATTCATCATCATCAGCAGCAGATGCACAGTTGCATTAGATTAATGGCTTAAATTCAACTGCCAGAATATTACAAGAATTGATACAGTACAGGCAAAATTTCCAATGACAGTTAAATGTTTGAACTCTAAGTTGAAATCATCACGGTCAGATCATTCAGGATATGATGGGGGCCACCTACGGAAGGACCGCAATGGAAGTTATTCTGAGGAATCAAGCACCACTATACTCATTTCCAACTTCCTATACTGACTGGTTAACCCCTCAATTTTTCCAGGGAGTGGTCCACAGTATGGAGTCTGTGATGTCATTTTCACAGATGTTGTTCACAAGCTTTACTTCCCTATTATTTTCTGCTTGTTACTTTAACCTTGAAATCTTTGGTATGTTTGTTTAGCTGTCAATGTAATCTATCTTTAGAACATCATCAAAATGAAGCTTTTTTTGGTAGAAATATTGCTTTCCTCTCTGAGTAAGTGAGTTAAATATTAGAAACAAAAACAAAAACAACATTTTCAGCGGACTTGCGATGATGATATCATCAGTCGTGCATTTGCAGGATGCATATTTTACAGAATACTACCAAATTTGAAAAATGCATCTTTGCCACACAAAGTGCAATGAGGATGTTGGTTGGACCTTAACATTTATTTTTTTAAAGAACTTTCCAGCATTTGTGGTCCGTAATCAACATTAACCAACATTTAAGTACTATTGTTGGCTATATCCAGCTAGCCTCCTTTCTAGACTAAACAAAAAACCTGTGCTGTGGCCGAGTGGATAAAGGCGGTGGCATTTGAAGCAATGAGGCTTAGCAATCGGGAGGTTCTGGGTTCGATACCCGGCTGGGTCATAGTCAGGTGGGTTTTTCATCCAGGAGCAATTTACCATTTCCCATCTGAAATGACATTCTAAATTGAAAAAGATTCCAAATTTGAGTTAAAATGCTGAATTGGAAACCACCCAACGTGTAAGTTGTAATCCATAAGCCCTTGCAGGTTTCTCCCACATTTGTGGTTGCTTCAGCATCGTAGAAAGTTCTGCTGATTATTATTACAAACTGTATAGGAAAAGTATTTGAAACCTGATCAGGCTAAACTTGACAAGGAGACCCACTGACCATGTCCCTTCACGAATGTCATTATTCTGAAGGCACAAACCATTTCAATGTTTCAGGATAATCTCACATGGATCTCTTACTGGTTATTACCAGTCATTCGCTAGGTAGATGGGATGGTGCAATAGCAGAGTCCAGACATGTGAGAGAGGATTGCAGTTAATCCTTATTAACTAATTTACTTTATGCAGCAAGTTCTCCTACAATTCAGCAGCCTTTGCAGAGGCAAACAGTAAAAACATTTAACATCTCAACCAAGCACAGTACTGTATTATTGCTGGTTTTACACTGTTGCAGTAGAATTTCATGTCTTATATTGTATTATCAGTAAACTTGTACAAACATGATCATACGTAACACACAGATGGTGCGCTTGTAAAACATTTCAGTCATTTCTTCTGGACTAAATTTGTTTGTCCTCCAGATATCTGCTGGTAATATTGATCAATGCAAATGGCCTTTCACACTTATATTATGTGCATGTATACATGTACAGTAATGCATATTGAGAGACACACCCTTACTTATCATTCGACTGATTGTCTGAGAAAGAAGTGATGAGATACGTAGCCATCTTTCGGGCAATTTAACAACCTGATATTAACTACTCTACTAATCAACAATGGCTATATCTCATGAAGAAGTAACATTCATAATAACACAAAAAAAAAAATTTCAACATTATGCAAATATGTTGCCATTTCACATGTGCAGTTAATTGTTACATTTTTCATCTTTAAGTGCTACAGTAAGGTATCGATAGTAACATACTGCACTTTTTGATAGGTGTGAAGGAGCTTTGAAGCAAGTTAGCAAATCCAAAGTATCATTTGTGATTATGTACCAATAGTTAAGGGGAGTAGAGGGGGTGAGGAGGGGGGTAGGGAACCAGAAGGAAGAATGAAGCATAAGTTGAAAAAGCTGGATCCCTGTGAGAGCAATTCAGGCCTACCACACGCATTGTCTTTAAACTTTATGTCTGTTTCTTGTCACTCTGGTGACAAAAATTATTTATCCAAAATTTATAGGTGTTACTTAAATACAACATTTTGGACAAAATACATCATATCTACAAAGTTTGAAGTTGTTACACTTTAAAGAAGTGAACTTTCACAGAGCTAAACTTTGGCCAAATGACATTCTGCAAGATAAGTGACATAACAAATACTGAAATAGCAGCTGGTTACACAAAACATATTTGACATAAACTCATAAAAACATTTATACATATATATTCACCTTTGTACTGCTTACAATGTTTAGACTAAAATCTCCAGTTTATCTTCAATCCTGTCAGACAATGTCAAATCTGAAACCTCCTGATAAAACAGTTAAATTGCTCAAGGTTACTTAATTTATGAGTGTGAAGGTCATTGGTAGGTACCTGTTGCCGTTTGTCCTAGACTTTGCTGTATATAACAATCAACAGGGATATAAAACTACTTCCCATGGTAATAAACTTACAGTGCTGTCTACTGTAACTCAGTGCTACAGCTTACCACCCTCACAGCATACTGCACGAAGAATCTTTGAAAGGGCTATTTTCATATGTAAAAGGAAAAATGACTGCCAACCATCATGCCACATCTCAAAATAATGTATGAAAGATATTGAATATATGTGTTGAGAACTACAGTAGTCATGTTTAAAAACACTTAATATGTTAGCTAAAGTGTGTTTGAGACCCAATGGATGGATTAACAACTCTGAGAGCTTTGAGGGAGTTACCATATTAGTACTACAGCATATAGTATCATCATATTTTAAAATGGAGATCAAATATCATGAAGTTATATTGGTACTAGACACACAAATGCTTAGAGTGATTATATTAACATTACGGTTACTGCATGGCAATATTTCAAGTTAACATGTAAAATGGTAAATGGTCCATTAAACCTGTTGAGATCCACTATTTAAAGATGAAATTTACATCTTTCTCATTGAGCATAACTTTGTTTATGTTACCATTCTTGTTTCAAGTGTTACAGTCAATTTTGTCATTGGCCCAGAAATGTGAGGCCACATATTTTTTACTAGTACTACAGTATAGGCCAATACAGATTGTATATAAAAGCTTGTAAGTTTACACTACAGAATTGCTATGTTCAACTATGATGTATCTATTTAGGCCATAAAGCAGCCTTTTTGCTTTTTGTCGCCATTTTCCCAGCCTCTTGACATGTCCATTGAGTTTTTACATGTATTCATCACAAAACAGCAAACTATGATATTAGTCAAGTTTTTTCCCTGTCAAGAGCGCTAATTAGCGAGTAATTAAGGAATGCTGCAGATACATAATGAGTAAAGTGTCTTCCTACAAATTCCTAATTAAAATTAATCACTTACAGTTCCCCAAATCCACTAGCTTGAATTCAACCATTCAGTGAATAGCTAACATATTTATTTATGAGCCGTTGCTCAAAATAGATCATTTGAAAATGGTAAAACTGCCGTTCATTTATCGCCACTTCTTCCCTTTCAAGGTTATTATTCTGGAACGTTAGCCTGTGTGTTACGTTATCAATTCGCCAAGCCTACCAAAGGAAATCAGCGAGGAAAAGTCACTTGCACAGCTCAAGTTTCCCGCGATCTACAGCGAGAGCCTATTAAAATGTCGTTCATAGAAATTACATTATGATATCATGGGCGAGGTTTATTCCAATCCTAACGGAAAACATCTTCACATAAAAAACGTTCAAAGTTTTCGACTTTTATTCCACCATTTGAAGTTAGATTTGAATAGATATAAAGTTGGTTACTGTATGTACATGTCATTATGGCATCGTGGGGTCAATGAGGTTGAGAAATGTATAGAAAAGGGCGCAAAAAGCTGCTTTTAAACAACAGAAGGATTTGTACAACTGTACATGTACATACTGGGTTTTTATGCACCAGAGGGTCCTAAGAGTAAACAAGATAAATATTCACTTTTCTTTAAATTATGGCAATCCCAATTTACAGAGTCCATGCTGCATGATAACAATTAGGAATAATCTGACAGTACATAAACTACATGATCAAGTATCTGAACATTGTGTTCTGATATCATTTTGCCTTGCCTTGTGTCGTTGTTTCTATCTGGCCAAAGGCATTAACTACACAATCTATAAACTTAATATGTAAGGATTTGAAACAGTGATACTAAAACTATCTGCAGTGTTGGCGTTTTGATCAATCTTGAGATAAATTAAAATTTCTCAGCTTTCTCATTCTTCTCAGCATTTAACACTGCAGATAGCTAGGGCATTTCTGCTTTTGTAGACATACTCGAGTGGATCACATAGAAAAAGCAAAAATCACCCAAGCTAAAAGCAATCTGATCCTTAAAGTTGAATATCCACCCACCAAGGTGTCTGTGTAGGTGTTTACAAATGTCTGTACATGATAGATTCAAAAAGGAAAAAGTGAGTGGTGACCCAAAAGTGGGTTAATTGGGGCATGTCTCTTAATGACATCATTTTGTTGTTGGTTTATAAGAAGATGAAACTGATTGTTTGGATAGGACAATTGCAAGCAAGGAATGAAATAAATTATAACTAAGTCTCATAGAAAGTTTTAAACCAAACACAAATTATGCAGTTGTATATATATTGCTATGACTAGTCCTTTACCATACATTTGTATAGTAGAGAATTGTCACGCAATCTCTGCCAATTTGCTACGTGGCACAAGTTCATAATTACACAGATTAATACTCATAAAACCAGATAGATATTTAAGTAAGAATACACATAATATTGGATTTATCTTGATTGCTCGATAAGGAGAAAAACCAAGATAAAGGTATGCAGATATTTATCCACAATCATCATTAAAGAGAGCTGATTTATCATGATGGTATCAACACTAAATCATTAGATAAAACACACAAGCAATGTAAAGTCTATAACTGTTGTACAGTCTGTGAAAATAATTACACTGGGAACTTCAACAGCTATTTATATCCACCAGACTGCTGATAAGATGATGCCTCAAAGTTCAATTCCTATCACTCCAGAATCTGAGACTAATAGCACCTTTGAATAGATTCAAGCATTGTGAATATGTGAATGAAGCAATAACCGAGAGACCAGTATTGTCTTTCTAAAGTGTCTTGCATAAATTAAAACGTTTTTAATGAGTACTGTAATGTTCACTACTTGCTTTCAATGTGGGAATTTGTAGGATGGGCCCTATTCTTCTAGTCTTGTCTTACATGTACTGTATGGATTTACTGTAATGTCAACATCAAGACTTGTACAAAAGCAACTTATACAGCAATACTTAATGTACACTACAATGTCAGTTTAGGAGAATAAAGACTGCAACTACTCTAAACTTAAAAAGGAAGAAAACAAAAACAATGATAAATCCAAATAGCACTACATGAGATGGTATTTAGCAAGCAAACTGATTTTGTCCCTTTCATTGGGTCACACAGTAGCAGCCTACTATGGGCTTGTGTGCAAATGTGTATGCAAAATGGTACTTTTTATCTGTCGTTTTGTCATGAACAGTATCCATAAAGTGCAAACGAGAACTCCTGCTGGCTTTTAGTAGTACTACGCTACAACTTAGAAGAGGCTAGTATGAACTTACAACGACACAAGGTTATACATATATTGAAAACAAAGAATAATATCATGCTGCTTACTTCATGAAATTATACTGTAGACAGTGTTTAATATTTATTGGCGATGATGTCAGCGAAATTTCCATGTTTAAAATTTGTGTATTAGCTTGATGAAGTGACATTATAAATTTGGTCAAAGTAGGAACAAACAACTGTGTTCTCTCCTATCATTAAAATTTCACTAGCTCTCCAATGTTTACTGATCAAATTGGATCAATTTTGATGATAAAGTGTGGATACATCTGATTGTAAACCAATTAACGGGCTAATTGTTTGGATGTTTCATTCGCCTGACCTCTTCTGGAGTTTATTCTGGAAGGAGTCAAGTCATGGGAACATGGTAGCGTTGTTCTGACTTTGACTGAATATATCAAGCACTATAAAGGGATCTAGGAAGATCCCAAAACTTTTTTTTTTTTACATCAGGTGCATTATAACCATATCTTTCACATTTCTTCTAGATACACTTCAGCAGGAAATTTCACAGTAGGGATGTTAGAATCCAAAAAGAGTATCATTGAAGGTCACCATTATTACAAGCCATCCAGAACAAATAACAACATAGCTGAATTGTTGGCCTTTTCAAATTTTCTGACAATAAACTTATTGGCATTACAACCCGAGGTAACTTCCAAACAATACTTCACCGAGACCTTGTTTAACAGGGTAATATTTACAGCTTAGCCGTCTCTTATATTAGTTATAAAGGCTATGACAGTTTTCCTACACAAGTATAGGAAACATCCAATACCTTCTCCTTAGTTGTTCAAACCTTTAATCGAAGATGGGCTTAGGTCTAGATTGTTAATAGCAATCATAATGTACCAAATCCTGTTACTACAGTAAGTTAGGCTAGGGGCTTATGACTCGTCCAACCAAAATTTGGCCTAAGTTTAAAGGCATTGAAGACTCGCCTCCAAAAGGTTAACTTTCTGTTGCTTGCAAGTGAAGTTTTTTTCTTGTTGCTACAAAATGCAGACAGTAATGAAACGTGATACCTTGTTATCTTTT
>JAAAKB020252981.1:0-10735 GCA_010014835.2 Apostichopus leukothele | reverse complement strand
TATGTATAATTTGGTAGTGCTTTCACCAACCAGAGGGTGGTGAAGGGCATCAAAAGCACTAAGTCATACCGGGGTAGACAGGAATAGGGTGGGTGGTCTTTCCTCAGAATATGAATTTTGCAAGAAGATTTGGAGGATCCCCACAAGTTATTTGGTTGGTTATTTGCCCTGCCTCTCTTTTTTCTAATAATAAAGGATCATATTGAATATGGTTTATTTATTTTACACAATCTTTACAAAAACTACTCTTATCAAGGTTTACATGACCTGTCTACTCAAATACTTCTGGCAAGTGCGCTAAAAAGTAAATTTTTAAAAATGTGCATTTCAAACTGATTTCAAAGTGGTCCTCTTAATTTTGCTTTTTTTCAACATTATTTTTCTTTACTACTTTTTTTTGTACATTGTTTCTTTCATTCCCCCTGAGTCCCCTCACCCTCACTTATTGACCATTATATCAACAAAATAATTGTAAAAGAAAACTGAAATAAGAATAAAAGCCTCCACCTCCTACTAACCATTGGTACACACCTTGCTTTAATTTTAACCATCTATTGTGCTATGCAAAGTCCAACTAATCACTATAGAAGGCTTTGGCTAATTACATCCAGGTCACAACAAAGTTTTTGGAATCCGAGGACTGACAAGCCTATGTTGAGAGAGACCTTTGTGAATTTACACAATCCACTTCAGATTCAATTAATACAAAGCAACCTGAGAAAACATATCAATGAAGAAATCAATCTATTGATCATAGAGAATAACAAACAAAACAACAATATATTCAGCACAGTCACTCAAAACCATGAGGAGGGTGCAGACGGTTATTAGTGGTCACATTATTCTGGTCTTCAATATATCCAAGTTTTAATTTTTGATTAGCAATTCGACCAGATTAAAAACGACTGCTTGCCCAACTCCGTCTGTCAGAGTAACAAAAAAACAAATCAAAAACAAAGATGTCGTGCATCAACTGTCTGTTCTATGCATTCTTTAATACATAGATGCCGCATTTCAATAAAGTTTGCAGACTTTGTTGGTCATTGCTGCGTATGGGAATAAATTTTTGTCTGTGGTCAGATTTTCATCTAATATTGGCTAGAATATGCTAGAGGGCATCGACAGAAATATTCAAGCCCACTTTTTATCCCAAAATTTTGTTACTGATGCACGTAAACAGCAGAATATCTCGGCATTTTTCTTGACCAATACCCAACGGTAATCGCATTCAATATCACTGACTAACTTCATAAGCAAACGACAAGAGGATTATGTATCAAAATGGATCACACACGTTTGTCCTTCTCATCCAGAGTCCAATATCAAAACATAAAAACAAAATAAATAAGTTTTGCTGATAACTAAAATGATAAAATCATAGAAGCATGGTGTTCGTGGTACAACAGGCCATTTGCAAGAGAAGTTAACCCAGCCACCATCATCCGTTTACCTTACGAGATGTAGATACAGACCATCCCCCAAACACTGATAATATCTTGAGTTCCATTTGCAAGATATCAAACAGGAGATTACATCTTAAAGTATCCAATTCTTTTTCCCTTTGCATATCCAAGGTGAAAGTATAAGCGATGCCACTGTTTTGAGTCTTGGTATTTCAGCGTTTTTTTAAAAATTTCAGCGTTTTTTGTAATAATAATAATAATAAATGATTTGTGCAAATATATCCTCTACCATAGGAAACACACAATAATTAATAGTCACTACTGGCTCATTACTTGACAATTTTAATTCTTCCAGTTTTATAGATGGATGAAAGTAAAGAAAAAAACTAAAAAAACAGTGATCACTTTCAAATAGAATGAGACTTGGTTCTGCTGCAGCAGGGTATCATTATTCATCTCAAATATCCCTCATACGGTAATAATAATGATGGCCGAGTTTACCTTCTCCTTGCATATCAGATTAAGAGAGAATGTCCATGCTAATCTACATCAGCTTCAGCAATATAATACTGCTTGTAAAATATGATGCATATGATGTTAATTTAAATATCAGGATGTTAACTCCTCTCAGAAAACATTCATAAGAAAACAACTACAAAAATGAGACAAGAAACCTTGCAATATTGATGATGGGCCCCAGATAACAGCGTGTGATTGCACACAAACAGAAACACCTTGAGAAGTGTACGTTTTGGTCTGTATAGTAACGGCACTCTCTTCAACTACACAAGGCAAGCATAGTATCGATCCATGTTAAAAGTACACAAATGTATTAACATAATTAAGAGAAATTGCTGTTATTAGGGACAAACAATGACAATTGGAATAACACAAGAATCTGGCAGGGTTGCACACACAATTTTATCCGTAGATCCGTAGATCCCTAGTAACTTTGTTGGCTTTAGCTGCTTTGCATACATATCGCAATTAAGGCCAGCCACACAGACAATCTTGGTCCCAAATATCAACAAAGTTATAGCATATATGAAAATATGTACAGGAATTTAGGACAATGTCTTCCCGAGTAGTTGTGGCCGTTTATCTACGGAGATTCCTTGACTGTGACATTCTGGTATACCTATTACTCAGATGAACCGATATCCAATTATGTGTGAAAGAACCATTCCACAGCTCACGAGTCATAACACAGAAAAACCGGCATAGGTAATACCTAATGTTGCCTCCTTGACTGCTGTACTGTAAACTAAACTTACAGATTACATCTGTATACCTCTACCTTCTCTTATCCGTAACGGCCAGGTATCATGCCCACAGATTGTGACAACATGCAATGCTACGTACAAGGTGGTGTTCCAGAGAAAATCTCCATGAACATTGAAAACATAACTCAGGATTGATGGGAAAACTCTTGGTCTTGATTCCAAATGTTATCAATGTTCCAAAAGGCATAGACGGTATGACTTTGTCATTTCCTTTCCTCCAATCTCGTTTTTCCCTTGCCTTACACTCCTTTTTAGCAGACATAGTCTGCCCAATTGAAAAACAAGGAACCAACAGTCTATGCACTTTGTAGTTTTAATTCACGCAATCATAGAATGAAAACGTAAAAATGGTATTCTCTGCTAAAATGTTGTGAATATCACGTTATCCCATACAATAATGGAACGACCTGCAACTTGTTTACAATCGAGGTACCACAGAGAAAGTTAAAGAGCAGAAATCGAAATCGGCTCCAACTATATCGACCACTAAAGCTCAGCTGAACGCTTTCAGCTGAAAGCTTTCAACTAAGCTAAATATGAAATTGAACTAAACAAAAAAATTATCAAATCCATCTAAACCATGTACAGTACAGTAGAGTACTGTACAGTACTATATGCAGTACTGTACAGTACTGTACAGTAACTACTTGAAAATGGTCTATCAATACTCATAATCCTAGCAATCAATATTTGCTACAAACTTGAAACAATTAATAACAGAAATTTATCGTTGATGACACCAAGATCAACACACACATTATGATGATGTCATTATGATGATTTCAGCTCAGAAGTTTCAAGCTACCAAACATTTGAAAAATTCTTTGGCAATAAATATGAGAGACATAATTAATTTGGTAAGGAGGTGCACAGTATGGAATGGACAAGAAGATACTACACGCTGTATCACATAGAAGGGAATCATACAGTTAGGTCCAATTTCTCCATATCATGAGAGTGGTAGGCAAAGTGTCTCGTATTAATAAACAACAACAACAACGTATTGCCAGGAAGAGGATAAATCAATTTCAAGAGAGCATCCTACACATTATTTCGACTACATAATTAAATAATGCTACCTAGACAATACAAGGACAAGACAATTAAAATATAATAATAATCCCCAAAATTATCACCGATGCAATAGAGCAATCCTTTTTCCAATAAAATCTTGTTTGTGCAAACCCTGTAGATATATGTGAAAGTCCTTCACATGAAGAAATAATGATAATTACATTGCTATATATGCTCCAATACAACCAACGGAACAGAGGTGTTCCACAATTCTGCAAAATTTTGCTGGTTTATTCTCTGCGGTTTTACCTAGCAACCGAGAAGGTATGCAAGATCAAATAACTTCATCATCTTCAACATCATCCATTAAAAACAAAAAATCTTATTTCTGACCATTTTACGGTACCTATTCAAGGATTTTGTACAGCAGGTTATGATGCCGTAAGTACATTTCACAATTTAGTCCCAAGTGTTACCACTATGTACTTCTATAACATATATATATATAAAATAAACTACGACATTCTACATAAGAGAAACATGTAACCATGACAACAAAGTGTATCTGTAAGGATTATCAGTAATCAGAGTTATCAGACTAAAGGCAACCTCATATTACTTAGGAATGCACATATAATCTGAACAAAAGTGATACATTATTCCCACAGATGAAATTTATAGTTGCATTATACAAGTGTACCTCAGCGCAACAGAAGAAATCATTGAGGTTCATGGCAGCTCTGACACATAGTGTACCTCACCGCAACAGAAAGGAATCCATTGAGGTTCATAGCAGCTCTGAACACATAGTGTACCTGACCGCAACAGAAAGGAATCCATTGAGGTTCATAGCAGCTCTGAACACATAGTGTACCTCACCGCAACAGAAAGGAATCCATTGAGGTTCATAGCAGCTCTGAACACATAGTGTACATCACCACAATAGAAAGGAATCCATTGATGTTCAAAAGCAGCTCTGAACACATGTTATACCTTGCTGCAACAGAGAGGAACAAGTTTGCTATGACTAGATTGATAACTTGGTATCTTGAAGCAACAAAGAGATTTGTAACAGTTTTGAACTTAGGTTATACCTCACTGAAACAGAGCAGAATCCATTGCGGTTCACAAAGTCTCTGAGAACGTGATACTTCACTGCTCTAACTAGACGCATCCCATAACTTGAAGCAACAAAGGAATCCATTGAGCTTGACTTGTTCTCTCTTCACAAGCATACCTCACTGCAAAAGGAGGCATAGAAACATATTGGCTGTTCTAACTGTGGACAAACCTCATTGCAACACAGGAAACAACTGACATTGGCTTAGATGTATCTTGATCACAACATACCATCACTTCAACAGAGGAATAAACAACATATTGTGGATGTTCTGACCACATGCATATCTCAGTGCATCCTGTAGCTGTGTTATTGTGTATTAGTGTATAACACTGCTTCGTAATTATAGTCTTCCGTTAAGTTTTCCGTGGTAAGAGTACATCACCTCAGATTTGATCTACCACCTTACCGTACAAGGATCATGGTTAAGTGAAGTTCTTGCTACTTACAATCTGAAAGATGAAATGTTTTCTCGTCTTCAAAGAGGGTAACTTCATATATGAACAAACATGAAACAGCCTCTTTTGACATGCTTAAGAGGTAATTATGCAGTTCCAAAAAAAACGAAAAAAAATTCAGACTCTAAATGGAAAAGAAATGCCTTATGTTCCATCTTTGAGAAAAAGAGGAAGCCTCCTGAAAGTTCACCCGATTTTTGCATCAACAATGTGAAGCTACGCACACAACAAGGAGGACCAGCTGACGTTCCGATTCCTAAAATGTGTTATAAACTGTTCGACTTTGTCAGTATTGAACAAGAAATCCAGAGCCTGTACCTAGGAGCTCCAATTTCTTACCCGTCTTAGCGGTCTTGAGTCAAGAGGCTCCAACTACTACCACCCCAACCCCAACGTGAGAAGTTAAATTCAAAAGGATGAAGGCCACACAGCCGGGCAGAGAAACAGGAATCTATGGAACAGAGATGAGGGTGGTGATGATGCTACACAGCATGGCATGAACTTGCATGTTCAACAGATGTAAAGAGCAGAGATTGCCGATGAAGGGTCACAAGTTCTACACCTTCTTCTCTTCAGAAACCATCACAAATAGCTTTTGCAGCCAGAGTGTGCTCGAGTCTGGAAGAAAAAATGTTACAAACTGTGAATATGACATCATCAGTTGAATAATTAAGAAAGCAAAAAAAAAACAAAACAGATTACAATTTTTTTTTTTTAATTCTCATTTGATGTCACTTCTTTTTAATCATTCATACAACTGGCAAAGGTTGGTTAAACTGCCTGTTGATATCAGACAAAACAAATGGACGAAAAACACTGAATTGGTTGTATACAAGGAACAGGGGTAATATTCTCACTGTCCATCATCCAAGGAATCGAGTTATCCTCCACTTTCTTTAAACTTCATCATGTTAATCAATGAATATTCAACTAGCAAATTATTAACGATTGAATTCAGCTGATTTTAACAATCTTTTTTTGCTAAAAGTTTGTCAAATACTGTTATTAGGTAGTTTCAAGCTCAAAATGACACACTGACCGAGTCAACCCAAACATGTTTGGAAATTATATGAGGTGGAACCCTAGTTGGTGAATAAATGATAAAGAGCCTTCGAATGGATTTTAAAAACAAACGCTGTATTAAAACGATGCAAACATTTGCATTTGGTGTATATACCCATATGTATATACACACATACACATTCACACACATGCACAGACTAATGCTGATGGTCGTAATCAATTAATCGCCAGTAGAAGCAATTACACATTGGAGGTTCGATTAATCGCGCTCAAAACCTAGGTTGCGATTACTAGACTACAAGCTAGCACTACCAATAATCTGCTTTTGAAAAATAGCCTAACCTATCAAAAACAACACTCGAGCAGTTTGTCATATCGCAAAAGTATCCAGGTTCTCACAATGTCTCATATATGTTGCATGTCCTTCTACAGAAAACTATTGCATACTAATCATCACACCGCTACAAGGTTTTACCTTTATTCATTGTTTGCACGTTTGCTTTTATTAGTGCTAGTAGTTGTAGTAGCCTCGTAGATTTATTCGTAAGGTAATTGATCTACTATGAAGGATTTTAAGAAATGTTGTAGATTGGAAGTTGTTCACAGTTTTTGTTTGGTAGATGTTTTAACCTGATTTAGACACCACACGTTAAGACACGAAAGAACAAATAAGACAGCGCACCATGGAGAAAGATTTGTTTAGACTGTATTTTTCTGCAACGTAAAATGACAGCGTTGACCTCCTATCTGTAACTCATATGCATAAACACCCGCACACACAAATGTTCAAAACTGGAACATCTACCAAACAGCTGAAATGAATTAAGCATGTTAACTGAAGAGTTTTCTAAGAAGCAATAATTGATTTGGTTTTTTAGTATATAAAAGAAATTTCCGCCATTTGAGTAATTATGCCACTTAATATTTAAACTGATTTTCCACGAAGCAGCAGATACACTGTCCAACACAACAATGGTACTCCCCGACGATTATTCTTTGTTTTAGCGACATCTGAAGGATACCGCTAGAAATTGGACGACAAAACAAATACTTACTTTGAGCAGAGGTGACTGAACTCGGAAACTTGTTCCACCAGATAAAGAGCAGATAGACTGGGATTCCAGAGAGGAAGATTCCAATCCCGATAGCTGTATCCCAGGGAGCGCCCACCACACCCATTATCACCAAGAAGATGCTAGCTATCAGGAATATGATAGGCAAAGCAATGTTCACCTGTCAAAAAGGTCAAAAAGACAACATGAATACATATTTCAATGTAACACTTTCGGTATCATTCCCTGCATTAAGGCAACTGAAATAAGCTATATGTCAAGAAAGCAGGCTGGAGCATCACCGCTGATGAAGCATTCATGATGTCTGAAAAACAGGCAAACATGCACCATAAATTGTTTCTCCTCTTTTTCTTTAAACTTGAAATTGATTGTAAATACAACCTTGGACAATAATGCAATATGTGTGATGGGAAGCTATTTCTATGTTGGTAAAATTAATAATCAAATAACTTCATCCAAATGAAATAATCATTTCTACCATCATGGATGGAGAGGTAATATTTGGATCAGAGACAAACATTGAGAAACAAACATTGTTTGCTATGTTATATGTGTCAAAATCACTAATTATTGTGAAATGTGTACTTTTCTAGCCTGTACAAAGAACGAAATTTCAATATATGTCATCTAAGAAATAGAACAAAGCTATCCAGATTGGAGAATGAACCAATGTCTCTCCCTGTTGCTTGGTTCCTTGTTATAAATCTTTGAAACTTAATAGACTTTGTCATGTCAGTACGGCAGGGACACCAATGTTTTGCTACACCTATTAAATACTATACCATAAACCATTCTTAAATTGATCACAACCAAAAATCCTCATTGAGTGCTTCACCAAACTAATGTTGATGGAATGTACCACTGGATTCTAAGATATCAAAGGATATCCAAAAATGAAGAGTAATAAATTAGTCTTTACTGAAGTACCAGATAGCAAGATCGTCGACAAATTGACTTAAGTGCGTTGAATTTATTGGCTGGATGATGTCATTGATAAAAGAGGACCGAGCCTTCGGCAGCTTGACATATAGCTGGAAAATTTACCAGGACAAATAAAACTTGTGTTTGAAAAGAAAAGTGATCCAATTATTCCACAGGGAATATTCATCCTGTACTGTATCTTACTACTTGCCGCAACCCCCTCCCGCCGCAACCCCCACCCCCGTCACATCATAATCTAACCCCTCTCTGTTCCTACTCACTGAAAGAAAAGTTTCTTTACAAAAAAGTCAATCAGCTTGACAAAGTTTGTTACCGAGTTTATAAATGTTGTATTATATTATATTACAGTACAGTGGATGCCGTTCCAAGTATTGAACCCGCCAGTAAACTAAATCTTTTGTTCCGCTAATATTTTTTCTGCTTCTGCAGCAAAAGTTGCAGGCGAAATAGACTGCCCTGGTAATCTAGGTCACAGGGAGGGCCACTTCATGTCCAGAGTATTTAAGAGTGTTTCAGAACCCTCCAGGCTCTCCCATTAGCTGTATTAATATTCTTAAAATTAAGTCTGTTACCAAAGGGTAATTCCCAGAAAAACAGCTCTTCTTTACTGGCTGTAGAAAAATTGATATTGTTGTCATCACTATTAAACATCTCTAGCAAAAGCAATATTTAAATCTTACAAGTTGATTTTCTGGGATTTATTTTGACCCTCAGTTTTGACTCCATGACTCAATATTATACCTTTGAATGAAGGTAAAACATTAGTCTTAACCGCTGTACCAGATAGCGAATTGCCTGAAGTGCGTTGACTTAAGGTAATTGCACTGGATGACGACGTCATTGACAAAAATGTTATATAATAAATGGGGAGCGAGCCAGGTAGTACCAGCTTTGAGAGAAAGGGATTGGAACTCAGACTGTTGAAGTTTATCATCTACAATGTACATGACTGTTTTAATTTACTATATACAAATGTAGGTCATGCAGCTGGCTGCTCTAGATTACCAGTGAAACAGATTTTTTATCTTTCCATCAAGAAGACAAGTTCACAAACAATGAAGACTAAGCATTGCGCTCTATAACAAACCTCTTTTTAAATATTCTTCATACATGCAATTTTTTAAGCAAACTTTTGTCAGAATTTCTCAGGTTAATTTGACGATTTCTTGGCACTGTACCTTGACGGGTCTGGGCAAATCCGGTTGAGAATAACGCAGATACAGCAGGCCAGCAATGGCCGCCCCAGTGGCTGACCACTGAACGAAACTGAAGTAGTTGATCAGCTGACCGATATCACGTGCCAAGAGATACAGCAGTGATAGAATGCACTGAAAAAAGATTTAAAAATGAATGTTTTAAGTATGATAGCTTAAAGTATGAAAAATATGTAATCAGTAACAAATATGTGAAAGGATTAAGATTTATCGGGGTAAGGTGGGAAAGACTTGGTCATAAATTGCCACCATCGAGGTTATACAGGGCCTTCAAACAAGCTGCGCATTTGGTGCTTCAGAGGAAGCTAGCAACTGTCACAACCAAGAGGATTTTTGCATTCAGTTCAAAGATGAGCATGGTGCTGAAAAGGATAAACAGCTGAGGTTCACCAAATAAAGTGACTGGATTATATAGTCTAAGACACAGACCATTAACTTCATTAAGTCTGTTCCTCAGATGCAACGCAAAACCCAATGGGGCAAAATGTAAAGCTTCTATGGCCTCAAATGACATGTTTTACAATATAGTGTAAATTTGCCATTGACAAACGGTGTTGCCATGTCAACCAAGCGTGCTCTGTTTTTGGTATGAAGTTGAAAGGACATGGTTTGGTCCAGTTATTAGAATTTACATAACAATAGATTCAACATTAACATTATTAGGCCCTGTACTGAGGAGCTAATGGCTTCACCAGTTTAGCCTTAAACCAGCGTTACAGAGTTTTAACATATTATAAAGGTCAATATCTTGAAAACCAAACTTGCAATAGAAACGTTTATACTAGCACTCAAATTCTTCTCTATTATTCTCTCCCTTGGACATATGACATATCAAGACTAAAATTATGGTTAATGTCATCCATAACAACATCAACAATTTTGTTAATCTAATAAACTCAAATTGCACATAATGAAGGGACATGGGTACAAGATGAACAAAGAACCAAATATTTGATTTACAAAAGAACTTTTTTGAAGTCTCAATCTACTTGCATGGCGACATGATTACGATATGAAGTAAATATGAAGTAAATCCCTTGATCGTTTAGTCACAGGTTTGTTCAAACGAGACTGTCACCACTTTTGTTGATAGCAACGGTTCTTTCTCTCTTAAAGCAGCATTTTGCGTCGTTTTCTATGATTTTTCTCAACCTCACTGACTCCACTTTGCCATAACGACATACATAACTAGCTTATCTATTTAA
>JAAAKB020252970.1:0-10735 GCA_010014835.2 Apostichopus leukothele | reverse complement strand
TATATATATATATATATATATATATATATAATATACTCACATAGCAAGATTCTCATAATTAATTAGCCAATCTTTTAAAATCAATCAAACAAAGTGAGAGAAACAATAAAGGAAGGGGTGTGACATCATGTGACCACTCGTGTTAACATGTCCTTAAAACAAAAGAAGACGATCGCTGTCAAGAAAGCTCAAAGATTTCAAGGTTCATTTCAAACTAAAACAAATTATTTGTAGTGTTTGCTATTATATAACTTCTTGTTATATTTTGATGAGTATCTGTCTATGTTTTCTAAAGTTAAATTATTGTAATTTAACACTTTCTCACCACTTTCTCACCAAATTTAACACTTTCTCACCTTGGTGAGTTTCTCACCAAACTTATTTAACTTGATTGCATTTGAGGAAAGCAACCCAACTTTTAAAGAAGTATACTAAAAGCCGAAACGTCCTTTGCAGAACTTCCTATAAATATCTCAAGCATATTCTCATGTAGCATGACCTATTTTTTCTCCCCTTGTCGATGAAAAATCCAACAAGTTGACCTAGAAATAAATCCTTCTTTCTGTCTTTTGTTTCAACACTGATACTGAGTGGTAAATAAGTTACCCTGATCCTCTTCTCTCTTGTTATTTTAACATTGACATTACAGGTTGGAATAGAGAAACCTAAACTCCACATGACTTTTCTGAAGTTTCCGTTTGAGACTGTATGAGTTCATTTTACAAATACCATAAACTAATATCAAATGTCAAAAATCTCCCATAATTCCAACAAGGTGATACCCCAACCAATTATAAGTCTAGAGAGGCAAACAGGTTTACTGCTGAGCAAAGCCAGTGAAAGGAAAACGAAAAAAAAAATCTGTCAATTTTCTATAAGCTAGGTTAACCTTGAACATTGCCATGGTAACAATGACGTTTAAAACTTAAACATCACATCCATAACCAATATCCTTGTATTTAAGTTGGCTGTTATACATGATGTCTGACTATAAGAGGTATGATATTTGGCTGATGTAATGCTCATTACAAATCAAAAACCCCTTACACAAGTAACAGATGTTGAATCTAGACTTAGACATACCCCTATAAAAGATGCACCATTCATATCGAGAATAAAAATAAGCATGAAACCCATATAGGTTAGAGATACATGAACAGAACCAAAAAGCCCAATTTTATCTTTGATCAAATAAGCAAGACTCTCTGACTGCCACCTTGTGACAATATTTCTCTTCACTGAGAAATATTGAGACAAATTTTTAGTTACATTTTGACCTTCCTGTGTTATCATTCCTGACATTTTTTGCTCATGATATCAATGGTATAGATATTCCTGCGTGAAACATTCAGCAAGTTTTGGGTACATTTAAAGTTGAGGGCTTCAAAGATGAGATACATATGCCTGCCTTGTCGTTCAAACGGACAAAAGATGAAAATACAACCATAACGTTGCTGCAAGCCTCTATCAAGTCACACAGTAGACAAACTAAATGTGCTAGAAAGACCAATACTGGTCAAATATGATGATGATGCTTTCATGATTCTTTCACTTGCCAATATTTGACATCAATTTTCCAAACTGAGATAATGAATTGTGGGATTTCCATCCGATTTAATAATTTTCTCACAGAGGACTGAGGTTTGTCTTGCTGACCATCATGGTACCCTATTATTTGGTATTAGAAAGGACAGAGAGATTTTTCTTAAGTTAATACGAGCTCAGATAGATTACTCTAAAACCAGGGTTGTTATTTAATTTGTCTACGATAGCCAGAGGCTTGGTTGGAACAAAGGCCCAGAGAGTTCCAGAATCTCATTTAATTTGGATAGAGCAATGTGCAGATTAGAATGGTAAGGTGGTCAAGCCTAAGTAGTTATCAGACCACATACCTGATTAGAGCAAATCAATTGTACGATTTGTTTTTCACAGGCCTGACTGAAATGTTTTTGTGGGTCCGATTTGGCTCAGAGGCCACATATTGACAAATCCATGGGCCATTTTTTCGATGAGTGTGGACCTTAAACTTACAACTCTGTCTGAGCTTGACTTTATATGCATCAAGCTCCTTGAAAGTTTGATAAGAAGCTTAAATTACTCAAAAACATGCCATGTATCAGAGAGAATTAAAAAAAAAAAAAAATGAATAAAATAAAACTGGGAATGAAGACTGCAGGAGATCAATACAAATTCTTAAAGCACTTATTCCGGTTAACTCTCTTCTCCAATTGTTTTTTTCTCAAATCATCTTTTGATTGTCACATCTGCCGGAGGTAAGAGACACCCAACGGAATCTCTACGTAACTGTTTCTATCCCTATTTTTAACCCTTGGCTAAAAGCTTGTCAATCAAGTCCTGAAGTGGTGCCAGTTCCCTTTTGTCGATCAAATTAAATTCTTGGACGAAGAAGACGAAATGTTTGAAGGACGTGTTGAGATGAGCCTCCTCTTTCAAGTAGCGAATGTCAGCGAAGTGCTGGTGGTACACGTGAGCGTAGACTCTGAAAAGGCGCTTCAGGATGGTTTTGGCAATGGTCATGAAATTCTTCGGAAAAGGCACACCTGCAGAAAAAGTAGGTGCAGAGAGAGCAAAAGGTCAGATAGTTGAAGGTACTTTCCAACCTCGCGACAGTTTTGTAGAGAAGTAAGATCGTTGACAATAGCACAGAAAAGGCGAGTGATTTCATGTGGTTATGTAAAAGAAGGGAACAGAGGAGGAATTTTTTGCCATTTTTCATTTCCTGAAATGATTGTGCTGTTTCATGATTATTTTACACCCTTAAGTTAACACATTTATCCATATGATGGCAAGGATCACAAGCAGCAACCACCTTCATGGAATCACAAAACACAACCACATGCATTGATCCCAAACAGCAACCACCTGCTCATTTCACAATGTGCTGTTTCTGGAGTCAATTTGCAACCTTAAAGCTTACAACTTTTATCATAACGGGAACCTTCCTTACAGCTTTCCACATTGTTACAGGAAATGTGTAAATATTTGAAAAGTAACCACAGGTATATGTCACACCAAGCAACCACCTGCGTGGAATCACAAGATACCAACCACCTGTATGGATCGCAGGAAGTAGTCACCTTCATGGATTGCAAATACACGCCCTCTGTCTGCCACACAGAATGAACTGCCTGCCAACATTTTGACTCCTCGAGCAATATATAGAGCGGCTGTGCAATTCTTGTGTGGAGACCGGAAAGATAGAAAAAACATAAAGAAACTTACCAATTTTGGATGGAAATATTGATTCATCATCGAGCTGATCTTGAACCCAAGTCATTAGAAAGTCTATGTACTTAGGAGCAGAACATTTGATGGGTTTCTTGACAGTCTGTCCGTCTGCCCAATGATACTCGTACCTGTAGATCGGAAAAAAATAAATATATCAATCCACATTCAATATTACAAATAAATCTATCGCTGAATGAGAACATGTTTATTCAGTTTGCAACTATTCTTAATAAACACTCTGATAGGCAGTTGGCTCCATTACCTCCCCCCTCCCCCAAAAAAACCAACAAGGAGGAATGTTTTCACCAACTTCTTACAACACATAGTTTTGGATTACTTTTTACCAACTTTCTTTTAATGTCATGAAATTTATCAAAATGAAACAACACTGACTTCTATACTAGGGGGCATTTCATATTAAGCTCTTTTAATGCAATAAAGATGGAATTTGTGTCTGTTTCCAAGGTAATGGCATAAAATGTAATAACATGGCAGCCTTAAATGATTTTAATTCCTTATAGAAGATGATCATCAAACAAACCAATGTACATCATTAAGCCTGAATATTTACTATTATTCAAAACTTTTTTTTTTCATTGACGGAAATAACATTTTACAGATGTTACTACTATATTGGAACTTCTGAAAGTACAGTAACTTTATACCTCAGCAACATTGCAGTACTACAATGTATTGCAAAACTGCTTGCTACTGTATTTCCGTAAAGGTACAGAAAGCAAAACAAATGACTGGTCCAAAAGTATCATTTCCTTGTAGCAAAACTAAGTATAAAGGATATCATGCATTTGGCAATTTGCCAGGCTCCAGATAAAAACATGATACAGATGTATCTCAATGGGAACACATTTTTTGGTTTCCGCATTGGGAAACTACGGAGTCACCATACAAAATTGTGGGGGGGACCGCGGATTGCAAAGTTAACAAAGACTATAACGCGGATCGCAAGTCTGTAATTACTATTACGGTTAGATTCATCCAACACGGCAGCATACAGAAACAATGAACTCGAAGCCAAAGGCAAAGTGAACTAATCATGTCACACATCCGAAGTCTTTGAACGCTAAGTTCTTCAATACCGCCCTCATTAACTTTTGGGAAACATTTCATACCGTAGTATTGATTTAGGTTTCTACTGTAGGTTACTTGAAGGAGGTCATTATCACAAGCATCTCCATCACAGGTAGAAATGCTCATTAATTGGGTTAGCTTTTCCTTTCATGAAACACCAGGAATACTAATTCAACATAATGGTTGACTACACATGTAACAGCTAAACCTGTTTACGTACAATAACAATTTATGCGGTTTGCTTTACATCATAGAAATATTCCAGTGAGTTATAAATACTCTATTGTTCATATTATGACGGAAGTCATGCAACCATGTTGTTTGCATATTTAATAATCAGCATGATCCATTCATTTATTTCTGTCAAAGTGTAATGTATCTCTCGTTACTAGGGTTGTTACTATGGAGTTCACAATACTTTGATGACACCCTAAAACATGTCTGATGTCTGACGCATCACAATTTTGCATTGTAAAGAAACTGTAATAAATCCAACTGCATGTGTCCATGAATTATTTTATTTGTCTGATCAATGATGCCATATGTAGTGTTTTCCAGCCCGATATTAGTGTACTCTACAGTTGTAATAGAAACTTAACATTTCCATCCCTGCTTCCCTTAACTACCTTCATTTATTCCCACTGAGGGAGTGAGGATTTGTACTGTAATCTTAACTTCATAAAAGATACTCACTTCGGACCTGCCGACATGACAGGGCATTTTTCTAACGTACAGAACTCGGTGATGGTCCCAAAGAGCATATTTATTTGGTTGAAGAAGTCCACAGCTGAAAAACAAACAAATAATTATTGGAATGAATACAACTTTAATAAATAATAAATAATCATTCAGAGCTTTACATATTTCAAAATTCCTCTTTTCTTTCATCTGAAGAAGATTTAGAGAACTGTTCCCGTTGGCAAGTCCTCTTAACTTTTCATTCACTTATCAATAAGGAATACAACAAGTTTCATGATCTTTTTTCCAATTTTAATGTTTTCTCAACAATTTAACAGTAAAATGTTCTTCTCAAAATGCGACGAAATTTCCCACTTCTCCTTATAATATTGAACAAATATTATTAAACACAATATGTATAGTTTAATGCATTCAAAACAACAAGATTTAAAAGTCAATTAATTGATTGAAATGAATTGTTGAAATGAAATGCTGTTTAAACAGCGGGTCATATTCATTCATTCATTTATTTATCATTTCTCCAGTATGTATTTAAAGTTACCAAAAAAATGTATGACAGAAATGGATATTATAGTGTATGCAATGAGACAATTTGTACGATTTTAATATAAAAATTATAAACTTGAAGAAATGAAGGGAGATTTGTAAAAATTAATAAAATACTTTTGAAGTCAGACCACCCTATCTCTATATCTATTATACCTGTACTTTAAGTATATTATAATATAATACATTATGAGAGAAGAAGAGAAGGGGAGAAACGGGGGCAGGGAGAGAGAAGAGCAGGGGTGGGGGGATATGAAAGCAATGTGTTAATCCAATATATTATTAAGTAGATATTGTTTAAAGTTCTGGCTGAATAATTTTATGGTTTTAGACAAGGTGATTGTGTTACGTAGACTGTTCCAAAGATTAATGGCGGTGTAATAGAAAGTGGACTTCCGTGAATCTGTTCTAGGGTTTAATTTGCCTCAGATAATGTGAGGTTCTTGTATGTACTGCAAATGCCTGTGAGTGCTTCCATGCGATTTATAGTGTTTAAAGGTATGCTGTATTTGCCCAAATATGCTAGATATTCAAATATGGTCACCTTTGGTCAAGATTCTTAGACTGTTTTTATGACAACATTCGAGGAACTTTTCCTCACCTGAAACATTCAGTCATCTTGTGTGTTCCTTAAAAATGTCTGAGAACAATTTGGAGAGTAAAGATCTCCAGGAAAGTACTTTTTGAAAACTTCTAGCAATAGCATGATATAATTTGGGACCTATACTGACTACTTTTAATAGTTTAATTCTGAGATGGTTAAACTGTCCAGATTATGCACATTAGTGACAATATCACTATGACAGTCCCCAGTGTAGAAAATGCTGAGGAGAGCCCCACTAATCAAATTCATCACATTCCTGTAATAGCTAGAAAATACACACACAGTAAACTGTGCATCAACTAAACTACAAACACGAATACAGGTTTAACAGCTACAGTGCCTGAAGGACCTGAAAGCATTTTATCATTTCGAATGTAATTACAACAAATAACCCATGGATTACTGACAGCTATGTTCTTCACTCCATTTATTCTCTTTAGTTTAACAAGAAATGGAAAGTGTTTCAAATATGTGTAGTATTACAATACTTAATTTCTTTGTCAATAAGTCAACGGCATATACAGTATATGCAATGCAGGGCAAATTCTTAAGGATTTTTTCCGGTTGCTCCTGGTACAAGCAGGTCTTACTTACTGTATGCCAGTATCCCCAAAGTGATAGAGAGGTGACATCATCAAACCATTTATCATTTAACCTACTTGGGGGGAATTTAGTTACAATGCAAACTGAATTTGATGTAAACAACTATCCAGTAGTTGTCCGCTGCACGACCTTCAAAGTTGATGTTGGCACTTGGCAGTAAGAACCGAAAATTGCTTATCTTGGGGTATCTGAAGACAGTTAAAAAGTTTAAAGGGAATGGGAGATTATTTAATTTTATACTGAATTTAAGTTCTGCTTGGTCCAACTTTGAAATTCTAGTTCAAAAGAGTTACATATCATCAAGTCAGAATTCTGCAATGTTTGACATACAGTAGCACTTGGAATATTATGTTTCACATTCTTAAGTAAGTCTGTAACATGCTATCATATTAATTACTGCTTACTGTCCACATTTAACACAGTGTAAAACATCATGTTGTACACAGTAGCTGTGCGGGCGCACGAACCGTTTAATTTACATGCTCTGCTTGGCAACTTGGTGTTATTGACATTGTTATTGATCTTAATGTCTTTTCCATATAGTGTATGCGCTGGCCTAAACTGACAATTCAGGACGAAGTATTTCCTCTTCTGAGTTCATAATCGCTGTCTGTTTTCATAAAAGTCTTGTCAAAGTTCAAATTATAGATCCCTAGGAAACCACAAGTCTAACACTGGTTAAAAGATAATAATACAAATCTGAAGATTAAAGACATCTACAACAAATACTGTAATGATAGCATGCGATTACTTTACTGTATGTGACCACATGTCTGCTGCTGAACTGCATGCATACAAAACTTGGTTTAGTTTGCAGTACTTTATCATGTACACTATATAGCTTGCCACACAATTGCCATTAAAACTTTAAAAGGCAAAAATAGTCCCAAATTGTAGCATGCTAAAATATTGCTAAAAATGTTCAAAAGTATTTTCTTGGTGTTTCTGAATCTCCAGATTTATTCTAGACATTCAGTACGTTTGCAAATATGATAATCAAGTGTCACGATGTGGAATAACACCTTGAGGGTTTAGTAAAGTGCTTGTTGTTTTTTTGTTGCACGTGTGACCATTTTTTGACTTTCTAGCATATTTTACAGTGCCAATACTGATGATCTTTTGTTAAATTTAGTTTATACAACAGATATTCAAACTTACTGTACCTTAACAACTTCTTATTGATTTTGCAATACATCAATGTCATTTGCATTTACAGAAGCATACTCTAAAATACCTTTATAGTCCATAATATTATATTTACAAGAAACTATTTAAAAGATCATAACACTTTGATGGACAATATGATACTATCTAGGTATGTTTGAGGAAGTTCAGGCACAATACTAGATATTACATGAAGAGGTTTACTATGTGCAATTTAACATAGGTATACAAAGGCTGTCATAACACTGATAAACAATGATACTATCTACGTACAGTATTTTTCAGGATGTTCAGGCAGAATACTATATTCCATGAAGAGGTTTACTATGTGCGATTTAACATAGGTATACAAAGGCTGTCATAACACTGAGCAACAATATGATACTATCTACGTAAAGTATGTTTCAGGAAGTTCGGGCACAATAGTATATTCCATGAAGAGGTTTACTATTCATGTGCAATTTAACATAGGTATACAACGGCTGTCATAACACTGAGCAACAATATGATATTATCTACGTACAGTATGTTTCAGGAAGTTCAGGCAGAATACTATATTAAATGTTTGAGGTTTACTATGTACAATTTAACATAGGTATACAAAGACTGTCATACTGTTACTGCATTTAGCTTTGGAAATGAAGTTAATGTGAAAATATCAACTCAACCACCAATTCTGGGGACAAATTAATTTTAATTACTACAAGCCAATTGGCCCATTTGATGCACGATCAAAGTATGTTCCCATAATTTGGGTTTCAGTGCAGGCCTATGTAAAGTATTCATGAAAAGTATTGTTCAGTTTTTTCGCAGTTTAGAACAATTAATCGTATCAGTCAAACTCGAGATAAGATTAATCAGAAGAGAGAAAGTCAATAATGACAGATAAACAAAATGGAGTAGGTATTCAATCACAGAGAGTAGAATATACAGTGGAAAGATATTAATTGATTGATTGAGGACTCTGAGGAGACTGACATTCTAAGAATGTTTTAGATAAAAACTTGTGGAATAGAAGTTTCCCCCCATAAGTCTGTCCATTTTTCCACAAACAATGTACTAAACTACAAACACAGGCATTGATTGCTACAGTAATCATTAAAAACCAATGTGAATTTACAATACAGATCCTAGTAGGCTAGTACAGTTGTGTACGGTAATGTGTGTCTGTTTCAATGTTAATTAAAATGCTTCCACAATCTTCACTGCATATATATATAAGTAATTAAGTATCCAAACTTTTTGAAACCCATTGTAAAACAGCTTGAATTATGAGTCAGCACATGTTGTTAGACCACAACTGAAATACTGTAATTACTTAGCACTTTCTGTTTCTCTTTCAAAAAAACATAATTTAAAAAAAAAACGTTTTAATTCTTTTTGACCTTTGACCTCTCAGCATGCAAGACTATAGTCGGCAATATGCGTCAGTGAACACAGTTAGTCATCTGAAACCAATCAACCATTTGCTGCATACTTTGTCATTTCAGTTTTGTCCACACCCTATGAAGTATAACTTGAACACATGACTGCAATAAAGTACTTGAAATTAGTCGGAGAGTTGTGGATAACAATATGTGCTTTGTGATAATTAGGGATAACACCTGCGGCAATATGACCAGCAGGATACTTCAGTTCAAGGGAAACTGTTGAACTAAATATTTTCAATTCATAGATATACTGTACTCTACATATTAACCACCTTGTTAGGTATATAAGGCATACACTCCATACAGTACACATGTACTGCACAGCATTAGGCATCAAAATTCCCGCTATTTATTTGGCTAAATGCCAGTGGATTTTGCCGGATTCCCGGTAGAAAACAAAACAAGATGCACTGGCAACTTTGTGCCAGAAAACCTTAAGAACTTGAACACATGGTGAGTCGGATACCAACAATCACCAGTATAAGGACTGGCGCATGATTTCATTACCTAACATACAGGGAGCACTGTATCAGAGGTAATTAACAGCAAATATTACCGGACTGCTATCAAAAGGCTGTTATACAGTAATGTGTCGTACTTCAGAACAATGCCAGTGAGAAATTCTAGGAATGAGCATACATGTACAGTAGTAGGATTGTACAAAAAAATTGTAAATAGTCATAAAAACAAATCATAAACAGAAGATACTTTAGTATGAACAAGAATGGAGGGGGGTGGGGGGGGGGGAGGGGATAAGGAATAACAGGTCTGTGGCATTGTATGGTCAACAGGGCTCCAGTTCAAAGGAAACTATTGAATTTAATATTTTCTAATACAGTTGTCACTATGACATTATTTGACTGTGCTGTAGTGTAAACCTATTAAGCATTGCCATACATGCATCTATGATGTATGGTATGTAGAATGATCGCATACTGTACATAATCACTGACATAGTACAAGTAACCAATGATAAATAATATTTAAATATAATGAAAAAATAGACTAAAATTGGCCAGAACACAACTCCATGGGTTGATAATTTGGGATAGCATTCTGTAATTATGTAATGTAGTAGTAGGTCTTCAGTTCATGGATAACTGCGGGATGACGAGTAATACCCAGAGTATATGTACAGTAGACCTACCATGTATACTGTATACAACATGTATGTATCTTGCATGTCTTGCGATCTATAAGAATGTAGAGTACAACATGTATACAAGAGCTGTGTAGATCAAAGCCCTTTGAGTTGCATTGAATATAACACAATCAGGGTTGTGAACAAAAAAATATGGGTATTATTTGAATCTAATAATCCAGATCTTTATGATCTAAATGTGTCAGTAAA
>JAAAKB020252949.1:0-10739 GCA_010014835.2 Apostichopus leukothele | reverse complement strand
CAAGTGTGACGTCGTTATATGTAAAAAAAAGAAAAAAGAATATATACATATACAATATATAAACATCATACACATTATATATATATCATATACAGTATATATATATATATATACATATATATATATATATATCTATATATATATATATATGTATACATTTATATATATGTATACAAATATAAGTATATATATATATATATTTATATATTTTATGGGATAACCTTGTAATGCACTATTTAGTATCTTATGACTACACAGTAGATTATAAATCCGTGGGAAATATTAAAACAATGGCAACAAATAATTGAATACATCTTTTCATTTCCATTTGTTTATCATCTTTCTACATTAACATCCAAGATAGTCGGTGCATAATTTACCCTTCTTTCTGTTCGTGTCATTTTGTTCATCTTGTCTTTTCGGTCTTGCTTCTTCTTCTGAGCCTCATCTAAGTTCTCATCCTTCCTTAGATTTGTCTCTTTTATTCGAAGGTGCAGAAAGGTATCCAAAATCTAGAAAACAACAACAACCAGGATGGCATCAATATATACTAATCTTCTAAGTTTGTTATTGCTTTCATCCTTGAGGGGCTGGTGAGATCACAGCTATCAATCGGAATCAAATACAGGGGACCATTAAATGTCACCTACATCATCATCAAGAACAATGTACAAATAAAACCAGTCTGTTTTGTATTGTAGCCCCTTTTTGTGAACTGGTAAAGACAGGTTCTTAGATCCTTTCTTGTAGCTTCTTGATAATTTTGATAACTTTTGAAACGCTTTTTATGTTTCATTATTAACTTAATCTCATAAACTTTTATATGTCTTAACCTGTATTTTGATGTTCTGTATATTGTTATACTTTTATCCTATTAATAAATTTCTATTAGTAAATTTATACTGGAATAAAGATATGAAAAAAAATAAAAAATGAAAAAATTGGACATGACTCTTTCAGTTAATAACTAGTTCGGTATCTCTTGCAATCCTGGCCCTAGCCGCCAGAAATGATGACTTTTGTATTTTTGACAATAGTTTCGATATGGATATCTTGCAGTGATTCATACAAATACACCTTGTACTTTAACCACTCTACTCCTTTTGATTGATAGTGACTCACCTTATGTGGTACTTTAAAATGTTTTCCTTTGATCTTCTTACTGATAAAGTTAACAGCTTCTGGGATCCCATCGTCTACTTTATGTTGACGAAAGAACCTCTGCATACATTTGATACTGGCATCACTGATCTTGGAAAGAAAAAAAAAACAAATTTATTTCATTTAAATGCTCCAAAGAAGGAGAAGGACCTGTGATGGGAATCTAAACACTTGATATGATTGTGGTAAAACATTTAAGAGTGTTCCTTTATTTTCCATGCATAGATTTACCATCCTAGATCTTAAAGGTGCAGAAGTCCAGTGTTGCTTACCAGGTGACATTGAATGGCCAGATAATGCAAGTCAAAATATTATTACTCCAGTAGGTCACTTCATTGTATCAGTTCCTGCATATCAATGAATTTGCATATGGGGGGGGGGGGGAGAGGCAAGGAAGTGAAAGGGGAAGTGGTGAAAATACTTACTGCTTGCTTTCTGTAGAACATCATTTCAACCACAAGAGATATGATGTTTACTCTATAGTTGAAATGGGCCAAATTCAGCAGAAGATCACACAAGCAGTTACACGCGACCACTGCCAAGTGAGATTTGGCACTTCGAGACATCTCAAACACTTTTCCTTTCTTTTGAGGCTTTTTTGGCTTTTGAGATCTGCGTGGAGGTCGACTTGCTGTTAAATCAAGACAAATTAAATCATGAATACATGCTCTAATCTCTTTTGGGTCTCTTCACTAAGCAGACTCACACTCGTGGAAGGACAAAGAGGAGATAATTTAGTTAAAATCAGATTAGGGAAGCAAACCAAGAAGAGTGTAGCATGTTTACCCATTTAAAGAAACCTTACCACTTGTTTGTTTTACAAATTGGCAAGATGCAGTTTCTTATCAATTTCACTGTTATACATTTAATAACAAGGACACTTTCTTTCACAAACTATATTCTTTCATCGTCTTGTTAAAGTGTAAGAGCTATGTTGATAATTTGGTGAGGTTGTTCCAGTCTGATTTCATGCTTTCAAAATAATCCATTTAAAGCCAAGCTAGATTCACAGCTAAAATACATGCAGAACCCCACACTATTCATTCATGTAAGTGTCACTCAGGCAACACATGAATGAACAGAGCGGAATGGTTAAGGGTATCATCAAGTATCTCAGGTAACACAAACATGAACAGTGTGAAATAGTTGAGGAATTTATTAGGTATATCTCAGGTAACACAAGAATGAATAATGAAGAATGGTTACGGGATTAATCAGTTATATCTCAGGTACACACGAATGAACAGTACGGAATGGTTAAGGGATTAATCATGTACATCTCAGGTAACACAAGCATGAATAGTGCTGAATGGTTAAGGGATTATTCAGGTTTATCTCAAGAAACAAGAATGAATAGTGTGGAATGGTTGAGGGTTTAATCAGGTATATATATCTCAGGTAACACAAGAATGAATAGTGCGGAATGGTTAAGGGATTAATAAGGTACATCTCAGGTAACACAAGCATGAATATTGTGGAATGGTTGAGGGATTAATAAAGTTAGTGTTACCTGTCACGGTCTCTTCCAAAAATTCCAGGAATCGCTTGTAGTTGCTGAGTAGGGATTCTTCATATTCACGTTTCTCCTTGATCTCTTTGCTCAGCTACAAAAATAGTAAAATGCAATAATTGATATTTAGCTGTCAACTGAGCTTAATAACCTGTCTCTATATAAAATGTCTTACTTTGATGTTTCCCAACCCATGCTTAAATGAGGAGATGTGGAAGACTCTAATTTATTAATTTTTATCTGGGAATATGTTTTTATGAAATAATCTGGGATATCGCTGAAGACCTATATCAACGAATTTAGAACTGCAACTGCATAGTATGGACTGTAGTAAGGTATAATGGCTGCATAGTATGCACTGTAGTAAGGTATAATGGCTACATAGTATGGACTATAGTAAGGTATGATGGTTGCATAGTATGGACTCTAGTAAGGACTAATGGCTGCAAAGTATGGACTTTAGTAAGGTATAATGGCTGTATAGTATGGACTGTAGTAAGGTATAATGGCTGCATAGTAAGGACTGTAGTAAGGTATAATGGCTGCATAGTAAGGACTGTAGTAAGGTATAATGGCTGCATAGTATGGACTGTAGTAAGGTACCACACTGGTATAATCAGTAACTCCTGCCTACTTGCCTCCCCTCCCCTCCCTCCCTCTCCGCCTCCCAAGTCCTCCAACCATGTATGAGATGGCAAAGGCTGTTCATACTATTCTAGCAACATAATGCCTTGCATGACTCACTTTGACTGTTTCTTCCCCTTGGGCCCAGTCTCGTACTCTGTAGCTTGGAATAATATCTTTGAAGACCTCGGTCATGGATACCATCCCTAACTTACGAACAGTCAGCACAATGTCTGGGTCCTCAACAGCAATCAACAGTCTAAGGGTCTTCAGTTTCTTCACCTTTGAGAAAGTGTGATAAGAAATACCTTCAACAGAGAAAATGTTTCCAACCTGTTGCTTCATTAGTATCCATAATTTTCATAATTTTCAGTATTCAATATAGTATCCATAATTTTCATTTTCAAATAACATGTTAGTTCCCTGGATGAGACAAGTCATAAAGTATTTACACTACGCTTATATCCCCTCCCATCCCCCTCCCAAATGCAATCTTCACCATTCTTTGAATATAAATAGATGGAGTGAAGTCAGTTCCTTTGGTAATATCCTCCGCCCATAGTCATTAAATCCTGTAAAATGGTTGAATTGCAATCTGCATAGAGTGTACAGAAGTAATAGAGATCAAAATTTCCAAGTGACCAAGAGCTGGAGACTCTGTAAGTGCATGATTCCAATTGCATCCACAGATTGCTGAGTGAGTGCATCACTCCGATGGAATGCACACATGGTTACATGACTGCATCATTTCAGTGGCATGCACACATCACTACATGAGTGCATGATTCCAGTGACATGCACACACTGCTCATGAGTGAATGATCCTGACGGCATGCACACATCGCTACACGAGTGCATGATCCTAATGCCATGCACACACTGCTCATGAGTGCATGGTTCCAGGAGCATGCACATATCACTACATGAGTGCATGACCCTATTGTCATGCACACACTGCTCATGAGTGCATGATCCTGATGGCATGCACACATTGCTACATGAGTGCATGTCAGTGGCATGCACACATTGCTACATGAGTGCATGATCCTGATGTCATGCACACACTGCTCATGAGTGCATGATTCCAGTAGCATGCACATTTTGCTACATCATACCAATGGCATTCAGTCATCATTAGCATGTAACAGTAGTTCTTTCATTTGAATATTTGGGATCAGTAAATGAAGGTAACAGGCTCACATACATCACTATATGAGTACAGGGTAGTCAGTTTATACATTATATGGTTATCCTATAGCTCGAACCAAGACGAACACTTACAAATTTTTCAGGATCTTCCGTTAAAGAGCTGGCGATTGCAGCTATCTCTCTTTTCTTAACAGCCAGTTTCTGCTGTCTGGCAGCAAATAAATGAACGGTTGAGACTTCCGGTAGGTTTTTCGTTGCTGCTTTCTGTGTTTCTTTCGCAGCTGTGGAAGTATGTTTCGACATATTAAAGCATTTATAATGCAAAACTTGACAGATGCAGGCAAGAAAGACAAGACCACCATAACATATTAAAATGTTTTCAATTGAGGGAAAAGATACAACAACCAAAAATTACCACTGAAATCATAAATTTACCAATCTGTGGAACAACCTATCATTATCAGAGAATTTAAAATTTTGTCAAGCAAACATTCAACAACCATAGCTAGTGTGATATTGAGTTCTTTAAATAAACATTTCCTTGGAACTTAATTCTTCATCCCAATTTCTACTCGATAACATTGAAACACAAATGATGCAACCTGCAAGATCTCTTGCAGATGACTATTTCAAAATGCATTGTCAGCACTTACAACATAAAAAGCCACTGACTACTTACACCTTTGTTGCCTAGGTTACTAAAGACTCGAGTAAATAACTATGCTTACCATCTCCTGCCTCCACGCCAGCCGTTTCGGCAGGTTGCTCCTCGCCCTCCTCTTCCTTCTCTGGGTCTCCCGCCTCTCGCCACTGTCTCTTCAGCCCCTGTGCATCTTTGATAGGAAGCATCTGCTTCATTTGTTTTCTTTCTTCCTCTGGTTTCTCCTCTAGCATCCTTGGTAGTTTCTCAAAGTCAAGTAGAATATTGTCTTGATTTCTAGCCTTGCTCTTCCTGGATTTCTTTGATTTAAGCTGGTCACTATTAAAAAAGGAGGCAAAAACACACCAAAGATAATTACAGACAAAGGAAAGGACTTCTAGGCTAGGATGCTAGAGGGCCAATATCATTTAGATCATATGATACTTGAAACTTGTCAACATATTGGGGAATTCCAGCAATCTTGGCTGGATCATTTGCTGACTTGTGTCACAATATTAATTTATGACACAATCATTATCTTCATTAGACTTTAATCTTTTCACATTAACATAATAGTTGCAAAGCGGCAAAGCTTGCCTCTGGAAGTCATGACCCATGTTATTTGGAGGGCATTGTAGTCAAATGGTTAAGGCAATGATGGCCTTGCGATCTAAAGACTGCAGGTTCAAGTCCTGGCCAGGTCGTTACGATGTGTCCTTGGCTACAACCTTTAGGAAGTCCCCCAGGGGACACGTTGATGTGCCGCACCGCAGTGCCCATGAGCGACTGTTTGAATTGTTGGGTGCGTGATTGTAACAAGTTACCAATGACTAACTGTTAAATGTTGTAAAATTGTGTGAGAAGGCCTTGCCTTGATACAAGAATTTAAACATTGAACATTTTGTGCAATATTCTTCCACAAATGGAGAGAATCTGCAACAAAGATAACAATTTTTAATTTTTGAAAAAGGTGTCACAGCAATACCGTGTATGTATCATATAATATTTTGACAACTTACTTTTTATCAATACCCTTTAAGAATTCCCCCTGTGATAGTTTCTTGAGATACTCAATTTCTTCTTCCTGTAATGTTTCATATTGTTCATCTTTGTCACTCTCTTCCTCTCCCTCCTCCTGCATCTCAATTTTATTGCTTTCTGGTCTGAAAGAAAAAATGACAACAACTCTGTAACAGACATAGATCTACTTGAGTGAAATGCAATCAAACACTTCACATTAATCATATCATTAATGCTATGTTCTGAGGACAATTAATCTTCACAAAAGGTCACAGACACACATATTTTTAATTCTTTTGACACAATGTCATAGGAATTACTTCTTAAATTTGTAACTCTAATATGAAGATAGTGGTGGATAACTAAACACAACAAGCAAAGAGAAAGTCTTACTCTGCTTAACAGTTATCATGGTTTCAATGAAATTTCACTCTGTGACCATTTGTCAAGTGTGATGCCATACTAAGCTACAAGGAAGTGAAAAATTTTATTTATCCTTTTTTTTCTGTTTCTTTTTTTACACAGTGAAAGAAAACAGTATGATGCTTTAAGCAAACCAAGTACCATCTCTCTCAAAGAAAACAAAAGGAAAGACAAACATGAATTATTCAAGCAGTAGTAGATCTTTTATGTCATTTCTACAGTTGTTGAAGTTTCCAGTCTTGCTTTAGCAAGGTACATCAAAACCAAGATATCGATTCGAATGTTTTGCCATCTTTTATTCAAACTTTGAATTCAATGTATATACAATTTTGTTTTTTCCATTTTCGTAAATAAGGAATAGCTATTTCTTAAATAGCGACCATAATTGTGAAAATTAAAGTGATCGATTATCAAAGTATATTAGATTAATACGAATTTCGAAATATATAAGAAATATTCCCACGTAGCAGATAATAAAGGTATAACTGAATTGGGACAAATAAATAGTGTCTCCAAAAACTTGGAAGTTACTCATCAAATGTATATCAATCAAACATTTTCATGATGATGTTAGGCTTTGTTAACATAAATGCTAGACCAGGTGCAATTAAGGCAATTCATGTGCCAAGTGAATGTCATAAATACTTCAGGTTACAACTGGCTTACCTCTTTTGCCATACTTTCTTCTTCTCTTTACCAAAATCTTTCGCTCTGGACTGTCCGATTGCTGAACCTTTCCATGAATTGGTGCGTTTCTTGATGGGTAAATCTTTCTTGTTTGTAGATTGCACAGAATTTGTTGCTTTCCTGCTTTTGTTAGAGTTGATGTTGCTCTTCTTCACACGACTCATCTTCCCCTTCGCCCCTTTGGACGATCTTCCCCCCTTGCCCTGTCAAAGTAAAAGTAAGCAAGCAGTTTCAAAAGTTTCCCTTCAACACTTTGCTCACCACTGCAATCATTTCGCCCACCTGATTGTGTTTGCAATGTAACATCTTTAGCCACGCAATTGCAGAATCAAGCAACAACAAAAAAGTGTGTTACTGTAGTCTCAGTCTGTGAATAACAGTTACTTTACAATCTGAGGGAGTTAACTATGTTGATTTTGTCCACTTTGCCCATGGCTGAAGGAAACTTTGAAAAATGAAGAAAACTTGACATAGAGTAATGTTTAGGTATCAGTAAAGTAGACCTGGGTATAATCTACAGTAAAGTAGACTTTTTATTATCTACAGTACAGTAGACCTTGTATTATCTACAGTACAACATGTGTCAGTATTTATGTGTCTATGTGTATTAATCACCCACCTGGGAACAAAAGTTTTTGTTGGAAAAATGAAACTGCTATTCCTTTTCAATGTTCCATTAAAATGTCTTTACATTTCAAAGACATATTCCATGGGCCCAAAAAAAATATACTAGTGTAAGGTTTAATGCAAAATGTTATTAATTTGCAGGAAAGGCTTAAATTTAATATTAGTCTCAACAGTTAGTTGAAACAACAGATTGTATTCAGCCCTGAATCCTATATGTGAACTAGTACATCTGATATGAAAGTGAGTTACAATTGATCCAGCAAAGCTACCTGAGGATCATCTTTATCTTCATTCTACTTTTAATGTGACAAGCTTTATCAAGATTTTAAGCTCCTGTTGTGACCCAAATATGTACCCAGCCACAACAGATAGAAAAATTCTGGAAATAAGACTACAACTGAATACCATTAATGGAGCAGAAATATAATCTCAGATTTCCCTAATGTAATGTTGCAAAAGTAACTAAAAAAATTAACCCCATGTGGGAAATATCTTTGAATGAATGTTCCATCAGATAAAATGATTGGCCCATGGAGCCTTTGGAATGGCAGGATAAAGAGGGTATGCTGGAATAGGTATCATTATACACCTTTGACTGGGTATCAACCTTGCATGAGTGTCACCCTGTATCTGTGACCGAGTGTAACTCTGTACCATTGACTGAGTGTCAACTTTGCCTTGGCCTCAGGGAACAATTTTAACCAGTATTGCATTGCAAAATGGGCACATTGCTAAACAAATTACAAGTTGCAAAGATGCATATCAGTTTAGCACGCAGAAACCATAGTCATTTATATGAGACAAAGTGAAAAGCCTTCAAACTGCTACACAGAATTTAAACGATAAATCATTCCCTGGGCTTTGGACTAACGTTTGACTGACTCGGGCTAGGCTATTGTAAGGCTTTAGTTTAACTAGGCCTAGCCATGCCCTAGGTGCATGAGGCTTGTGTTCCGAAATCTGACTTGGTCTCATCAGATGAAACCGATGGGAGTACCAATTCGGGAATGACGAAACCTTCAATTAAACTATGTACCTCTTATTCAAATTCGAAAATAATACAAACCTTTGTCATTTTGTTGTAATAATGGAATCAAACAATGTCCTCATGTATGCAAATGGAGATTACCGTTCTAACCTCTACCTGATCCAGATGTTGCAATAGCTAGATAAGCATGCTCACACTAGTTGCGCGATAAAATTCCATGCCACATGTGACATGAGCATGGAACCTTGGTAGTAAGCCACTATGGAACGCCAAGAGGATGAAGATACAATTGTATGAAATGTGACCGATGATACAATAAACAGGATGCGAAATAACCTAAACAATTGACAATGCTACTACTGATCTGTACTAAAGTTCAGTGGCGTGAGCAGGGGGGGGGGGGGGATGGAGGACTAGGTGGACATAGTCCACCTCCGATTGTCAGTCAGGGGAAATGGTTCAGTCGCCGGATTATTGCATTATGCCGTGGGAGAATATGACCAATAATGGTTGTATTCTCCCTGCAACCGTTTGTGTAGAGACAGAGACAGAGACAAGAAGACACCAAGGTTTCGACTGGATATTTTACATCTATTGCATCCGTGAAAACTAAACATAATATATATATAAATTCTCCATTAACGTACAAAATATATCACAAAATAATCGATAAATCGCAAGCATTACAAAACATATAAAGTATCACATAAAGACCAAAAAATGAAACGCAAACCTCAAAAACGCTACTCAAATAATTTCTACAATTACACATTTACATTTAAAACTCCATAAACCGTAATAGTTAAAACGTTCCTCTTTGGTATCGTTTAATCCTCACGCAAATGTGTTGACAATTAAAGGTCACACAGTATCACTGTATCAGTATGGGTAGTACAGGCTGCCACATCCTGGCAAAAGTAACAAGTAAAATATACGGCAGAACTTTGGTCATACCATGCAATGACCCTACGCAGATCGAGAATGCTATTGAGCCTTTTGATCTCTTTATGCCACTTGAAGGAATGATCAAACAGCAGAAGGCATGACCTTATCTACTGAATAAAAATGAGGCACTTTCTCATTGGCCCAGAAGAAACACACTCTCTTACACTCCCCACATTTTTGTTCACCTTACACACAAACAATATTATTTGTAAAAAATCATTACGTTTACGGCTACTTCCAAAGTGAGAGCTGGGCCCTTCAGCCCTACTTCATCTAATTGCTTAACACAAAATCATAAATGTAACACTTCAAGCAAAATATAGGCCTTCATACTGACACAGAACCGTGCGCAATTTCTGTCGACTGTCACTTTCCAACCGTTCTATATTTTCTTCTCTCTTTTTTTTTGCGCGCGCGTGTATGAGAAAAGTTGTGGACGTACTAATTAGTACAGATTTCACCCACAGAAATTGTCGAATATGTCTGAATTACGAGTATAATGCTGCCACGGTATTAAAAATTAAGGCCTGCAAAAAATCACATTTCGGAAGAGTTAATTATACGAGCCAAATTTGCAGTACAGTAGTACAGTTTTCATGAGACATTTTAACTGACTGGTGGTGTGCGTAGGCCCTACATTACGTCAATACCTAAATAGCGCATTTAAATATTAATTATATAGTCATTCACAAACGGTAATAATTATAATTATCAGCAGTTATTTTTAAGACGCTTAAGCGACCACAAATGTCGGAGAAACCCGCAAAGGCTTATGGATTACAACTAACACGTCGGGTGTCTTCCAATTAAACATTTTAACTCAAATTTGGAATCTTTCAATTTAGAAAGTCATTTCAGATGGGAAAACCGTAACTTGCTCTTGGATGAAAGACCCACCTTACTTCGACCCGGCCGGGTATCGAACCCGGAACCTCCCGATTGCTAAGCCTCATTGTTTCAAATGC
>JAAAKB020252939.1:0-10739 GCA_010014835.2 Apostichopus leukothele | reverse complement strand
CCCCCCCTCCCCCCTTTTTTTCTCCTTCACCTTTAAGAGAGTGCTGGTTGCATTCCATGTAGTCTCTGGCATACAAATGTATGGAACAAAATTTAGTGAAACTGAATTTAGTGAAACAACAGATATCTAATTTTATCAAGAAAGTCTAAAACTGGGCAAAGGGCCAGCAATCTACATAAGACTGACTACATGTTCCATCTTTCAACAGTCGAAAAGTAAAGTTGCCCTCGACTATTCTTTACTGTACACCATTTAAAGTGCATTCACTCTGATACAAATACAACATTAACTCAACGCCCTCGTCTACACACCAGCGAATCATTTATCCGTTACCCCATCACAAAATGCTATGCAGACTGGGCATATTGCTATACAAATGCAAACGTGTATAGCAGGTGTTTGTATGTGGCAACCATAGTAGTTTATATGGGAAAAACGTCACAGCCTTCAAAACTGCTATGCTGACTTTGTACACTAAATTATGCCCTGTACACCTGACTGAATTTTGATTACGAGGCCAAAAAAACTGCAGTGTTAGGCAAGTGTTTAAAACAGTTTTATGGTAGTTTGAACACCAGTCGATGCCAAAAAACAGATTGAACAATGCTTTATTTCTTTTGATTCAATTGTTTTGTCTTTTTCTATTATTTACAAGACGAAGACAAAGAGGGGGGGGGGGGATATGGCAAGATCACATACTACTTATTTTTCATTCTTCAAGCAAACAAAAAGCAAACAAAGGCCCCCCAAAAATTTCAACTTATATTTGGAAACCAGGATCAGACATCACAAAGAGTCCTTAAACTGGTAAAATGAAATACTAAACATGTAATATTGCTGTTTCATGCAGTTATGATTCACGGTTGTACAGTAGGAGTATACCAATTATTCAAAGGTTTCCAAAGTACTGGTACTTTGCAAAATATTACCAACAAAGTTGCCTTTTAGCAGTATTTCACTATGCAGAATCGACACAATGTGTGCAAAAATTGCATGAAAGAGTCAAAGAATTGAAATATGTAGAAATATTGCAAGAAAAATAAATAAACAAGAACTTATGATTCCTTGCGATGTTTCTATGAGAATATTTACTGTAACACTGCAAACAAGATTTTTAAGTTTTGACCATTGTTGACAGCTGAAGTAATCAGCAACGTTCTCCTATCCAAGTGGATCTGCATATCAAGCTTTTCCATGGTATATTTATGTAATTATCATGTTTACAAAAGGTTTTGAATATTGACTTGACATCAAATGACCTTTGACCCCTTCGCAGAAAATAAGATGACTGTGTTCGAGGAGGTGGCTAGGCATGGCAAGTATATAACTCAAAGCTTTACTCGTCATGTTTACATGACAGGTTTTCATGTTCACAAGGTCTACAGACTGTCACCTCAGTTGACCTGAAATGACCTTTGACCTCTTCGCAGAAAATAAGATTACTGTGTTCAAGGAGGTGGCTATGCATGGCAAGTATATAACTCAAAGCTTTACTCATCATGTTTACATGATAGGTTTTCATGTTTACAAGGTCTACAGACTTTCACCTCAGTTGACCTCAAATGACCTATTGACCTCGACCAAACAGTTGAGAGAACATCTGTTGGTTTCAAGCTTGATACGGACTACTGCCGAGACACTGCCCACTCAAGAAGGTTTAATTTACCCATAGTTTCTAATCAGTTGTTTTGATAATGATTTCTCCTATCAGAGAGAGATTAAAACGATAAAAACGCACCCCTCCAGTTAAGAGATCCAAAGCGGTGAAATCCTGATGTACCGGCCGGTTATCCGGGTACCGATAAAACAACTCCGGGACCACGATGAGGAGGAAGGTGAGGAGGAAGACGATGATGTTCAGGAAGAGTAACCAACGAAGGAGGATGAAGAAAGAAGTCACGCTGCTGCCAAAGTTGCCCTCTATTGTTTTAATAGAACTCGTCCAAAGGGCAAGGCCTTTCAGCCAGTCTACGATCCGTTCCTTCAGGCTCCCCATTGACTAGATTGTTTTCCCCCAAAAGAAAAGACAAATTGTGTGTGTGTGTTTTAGTTTATAGCACAAAAATACCACAATAATGATCACTTCTTCTAAAGGGACAACACAATAAACCTCAATAGTTGCTGGAGATACTAAAATGGCCAAAACAATTAAAAAATATGTATATATACAAATTAAGGTGTCAAAACCATTTCTTACAATTGTGAATATAAACAAAAAAGAAAGAAAAACATATAAGTGTGAACTTTTTTGTGAAGTAACAGGAGAGAATATTAAAAAAAAAACGCAAAAAAAAACAAATACAAATAACATAAAGCAAGGAGGAGAAAATGTGCTGTGTGTAGACTTACATAAGAAAGGGAATACCAAGCTGCTTTGATGGGGCTGGTTGTCTTTGCTTTTTTCTTGGATTTTTTGGCTACTTTTCTCCTAAAACAAAAGTAAATGCAAACGAAAGATATCAAGTACCTGGTATAAGTGTATTACATAATCACAATATCAGAATGATTTCTATTTTGAATTGTTACTGCCTCTTTTATTCCAAGTAAAATTCTGTTTTTGTGTATTTGTTTTTTTTTTTTGTTTTTTTTTTTTAATTTGGTTACTTCTTAATGCAGTATGTAGTATCCAGTCATACAATTTGCAATACTCTCTACCCAAGTAAATATCATTTTGGTAAATTGATATAGCGCCACACATTTCGTGAGAATCCACTACGGCAAACCACTTCCAACGATCAGATGACACATAATCCAAGCAGTAAATGAAGTCATACGATGTCTTTGTCAGTATGTATTCCCTACCCACGTAAATATCATTTTGATATAGTGCCACAAATTTCTCGAGAATCCACTACGGCAAACCACTCCTAACAATCAGATAAGAAATAATCCAATCAGTAAATGAAGTCATACGATGCTTTTGTCTGATTTTTCCGGACTCAACAAATCTTTAATCCTTTTTCTTTTTTTCATGGATTTAAAAAGTCGGTATTTTATACCTGACGGCCTTCTTGGTTTCCATGTTACTGGACATTCCTCGGATGGTATTCCTTCTTTTAACCACAGCTGCTTTGGTGCCATCCACCACTTGTGTATCATCCATGATTTTTTTCACAATTTCATTTTCCTCATCGGAATGTTCCTCTATGGCCCCCTCCTGACCTTTCCGTCGACGAACAGTTGTTGGCTTGACCCACTTACTATTGCTAGTTGTCTTAATAATCCCACGCCCTATCAAAGTAATAAAAACAGAGAATAAAAAAACACAGGGTCTCATATGAATAATGATCATTTATTTCTTTCTTGTTAAAATTCTCGAATCTGATTGGCCCGTTGTCATCAGCTGACCATGCATTGACCTATGGATAATGTATGGTTAACGCACCAGTGTAATATTATTATAAGTTGTGACGTTTCGATCCTAGCAAGATCTTCTTCAAAGGCTAAATGACAAGTGACTTGTCATTTAGCCTTTGAAGAATCTTGCTAGGATCGAAATGTCAGGCCAACTTACTTTTACACATTCTCCTTCACAGGATCTAGTGGATAAGCAGTTTGCTAACAGTTTTCTTTTATTTTTATTATTATTATAAGTTGCAAGAAAAAGAAAAGTATGGCTGCAGGCTTATCGAATGAGAACAGAGCAGGGTAAGACAAGACCATACATGGATTGAATCTGCGTCACGTTTGTGTCAGATTCATAAACCTATATATCAGAAAGGAGTGTATATCTCATGGCATTTCCAGGGAATAGTTTAATGTACACTTTGAGCAGCAGTTTTTGTGGGATTTCTCATAAAATAGTGAACTTTACACCATGGTGTCTAGAACACTTGATGTATATCTACGAAATTTAAATATCATTTTTGTAATTTGTGCATATCAAGCTGCTGTTTTAACATAAAAAATGTATATTATGCAAGTTACACCTTTTTTAAACGATGTCACATTGCTTCAGTCGTAAGATTGCGAGGTACGAATGGTAATAATCACAGCCAATTTCAAAGAGCCAAGAAACAATAAGCTTTTTCAATTCCCGCATGCCATATCAGTGATATCACTTTCCAAATTCCAACAAATGGCAGCAAAAATCGGTAGAAAAATTGATCTGCAAATTGGACGATGCTTTGATAGTCGGAAAATATGTCGATATAGCTGTAACATATATACAGTATATGATGACAAAATAACCTACCAAGGGTTCTACTGGGAAGTAAGTTTATGATATAGTTAGGATCACCCAGGTTGGCAGCTAGAAATTCTCTCTCTTCCACCTCATCTATCTCATCAGCAGTTGATACGTAACTCTCCGAGGAGGCGTTGGAATCTCTCCGAGCAACCGGGCCATTTGTGTACTGTTGCTCCTCGCGCGGGATGTCAGTTTCACTTTCAACATGAAAATCTGTGCCATGAAACGTAACATAAAGATTTGCATTGATGCACGCCTACTATTGCCAAATTGATGGTGTACAGTAAATTCCATTTGTTGAACATCCAAAATGATGATTGGTAAAATAAGGTAAACAATAACTTTGTCAAGAGAAGCATCAAACACACTGGTTCCAGATGATTTGCTGTGAGCAGATATGCCTTAAAATACAATGTGTCTTTGTTTGCACTCAGGCAAAGAATCCCACAATGTTTTAGCCACTTGCTAAACATGGCCAGTGATCACAAAAAGAAAACAAAATCTACCGGCTACAATTCCCCTGAATTACGAGTTGTTATCGAGTTGCTGTACCGGCTTTTGAGAGCAGCCCAAAAAAAAGACGCGCAGGTTATAAACAGTAATATACATGTGGATTAAGTTAGGCACTGAAATCAACTTGATTCCTTTGATGTTCTTAACGACTGTACCGACAGAAAAATCGCCGATGCTGTTTCTCTACTGGCAAACGGCAAAAACAGCTGGCATTTAGCCAGAAAATAGCTCCACATTTCAGGGCTTGGCATACTTGATATGTTTAAAACATTTATCATCTCATCACCAGTATTGTAACGATATCATGATTCTGAAATTATGCCCTCTATCAGGATTGAAAAGATGGCTGCCAAACGCACAAGATAACATGGTTACTACCAGAAATAAATCAGTAGAAATCTGAGCCATTGTGTGTTTCCTTGAATCAATACACTCGTCCAAGAACACAAGTTCAAGTATTGACCTCAAATATGATACTGTAGAGAGTCAAATACTGGTCACTCATTCGAAACAATTCACAAGATTTTAAACTGTCACCAGCAAAGGGTTTGAACTTTTGTTCAAGCCTTCAATTTAGTGAAGTTGAACTTGGAGAGACCAAACTGGATTTTCATTAGTACATTACTCTACAATTTGGAAAGATTTTTTGTTAACGATTTTTCCTTAATGCACCATCTGATGTATGTAAAGTAGTGAACTGATGGTTCTTATCATTCCAAACTTACATTATTAAACCCAATTATCACAGTGAAATTTTGTGGTAATCCTGCTGCCCAGAAATAAAGCATGCTTTTGCATGGAATATTTAGAGGAATATTTACACTTTAAGTGCCAAACCATGGAGCACATACTGTAAAGAATGCAAACAAACAGTATGATGTATTCATAAAAAATCTACAAGCTAAATTTGCTTCAAATTTGGACAATAATAAACCACAACAAAGGAGGCTTTACTTAAAATATATGTGCTATGTTACAAGACAAATTACCTGACAAGACCTCGACATCATCATAACCATAATTTCGCCGACCGTGCTGGTAATCTTGGAGCTGCACATCCTCTGCACTTGAGGGATGATTTGCATATCTGTTATCCATCCTGTTTTAGTCTCCAAGACCAAAGTGTATCACAGATTACAAACCTGATAAATTAAAAAGGAAATATATTAATTAGCAACTTTAGGTAAATTTTCAATGAAAGAAGTGCCATTGCAAACATAACTCACCCTGACGATAGTTTCCTTGCATAAATTTGCAAAACATTTCCAATCATAAAAGTTGATCAATAGATTTATTAAAGATCTACGTAACGTTTGTTTCGAGTGTGACGAAAAACTTTTTTTTTTCGTTGAGACTGTGTAGATTAAAACTACAGTACAAAAACGAGATTACATGTGGACCAAAATCAAATCTCTACTTGCAGTGACATATAATAATGTGAAGTTGAAGGGGACATGGTCAGTTACAATTTATATACAGTACCAACATAATCGGGCTAAGAATATAATATAATATAGATACTATTTTTATATATCATGGAGTTGGGCAATGTAGCAGCACAGCACCAAGTGCTCTACTCTCAGCCAACAACAACAATTGCAGAGGTGTTCCCATCTTCTATCAACATTGCTAAGACCCACACACAGAAATATGAGGGGCTGTTAAGTCCATGTCTGTTGGTACCTGTATTGATGGCACAACATGTTTCAAGAATGACCACATTCTATTCCAAACTATTCTAAACATGCATGCACACACACACACAGACAGGCTCATCAATACATGAAACCCCAACTAAATCACTTCACAACAAGACATATATTTTGAACAACTGCAAAGAACATCATGGATACACACACACATACATCACTTCCAGAAACCCCCAACTTAATCACTTCAAAACAAGGCATATATCTTTTGAACAACTGCAAAGAACATCATGGATGCAGTTTCGATTCCTTAAAGCAATTAATCGGCTAACGATTCGGATACAATAGTTTACATAACTGAGACAACTGAAGAAAATGTTTTCGTTTTGGTTCTGGTAAACACAAGGGGTTCACCCTAACTAAAATCAGTTTACTCATCACACAATCTAATTTTTTACCGTTTCTGTGAAGAAGTTCTCGACTCCATTTGCTTACATGTACTGTTTTAAGACTTGCAGCCTAAATGTAATGCTAAGTGCTGAATGAAGTTGGGTCAGAGTAACCAAACATACTGTATAGTACAACAGAAGTCAGGGGTTGGCTAGGCTAGTAATAGTATTTTTCCAAATAAATGGCAATCACACAGTTTCATGGATATAAATTTGGTGGGGAATATGATCGTCCTTTTCTAAAATTAAAAATCCTACTGCAAAACACATGAAATGTCAGAAATGATGAACATTGTGATGAAGAGGTCTTAACTTTGATGCTGGGTACAAACGATTTACCCACTAACAGTTTGTTTCTTTATGGGTAGGCTAAGCCTACAGAAGATGCAACAATATTTACAATTTTTTCAGGTGTTCTCAAAATGTTTCTTTTGAAAACAATTGTCAGGCATGGAAAGGGTGAGCATACTGAAGGGTCACAGCATTGTCCTTTTGATATTGAAACTAAAATATTAAGGGGACGAATTTGGACCCTCCATGCTAGTGCATAAACAATGTGTTGCATGGCCTAACTTCAAAGGCCTAATTTAGCCCTAGGCCTATAGCCTAGGCCTTACTTAAAACTTATGGCATTTTGCCTTCAAATTGGAAACAGGTACACCTGAATCTTGAGAACATGGTAGGCTACTTACCAAACTGTTTACGCATTTGTCTTGTCTAAATGCTAGACTAAGTCCGACTAACGATCTTCAGTTACAACCAGGATATGTTATGATATGCCCTAGTGCAGTTTGTTGGTGTCTGCATATATAGTGTGTTCTGAATTTTCACGGCCTTGGAGAACTTGTACAGTTGTTAGTCGCTTGCCATACAACAATTACTTCCTGAACCTTGATGACGTAACACGTTCACAGATCTATAAATAGATACAGATCGTCATGAGCGGAATTATGGTGGCGTGAACTTCTTTTTACCCTCTAACATTTCTCTTTTACAGAGGAGTTTGAGATTAAATGGCATTATTAAACAGTTAATGCAGTACTGGATGAATTCTCAGTTATTGTTGTATTACCACAGTTGCTTTTTTACGTTTAGAATAAGTCCTAGTTCAACTGAAAGCTTTCAGCTGAGGTATAGTTGTCGCGAGACTTTGCCGACTTATCTGTCACTTTTAGCCACCGTGTTTGAACGACTGCCGTTTCGTCATTTTCATTCTGAAATTTCGTGAGAGGTTTGTGTCAGTAAAGTTTTCATACATGCGTTCATATTTTATACATATGAGAGTCATCTGAGGTTATGATAGGTCATTTTCTGAAAATGTAAAAATGCTACTCCTAATAGAGCTTTTGTCAAAATCAAGTTGCTGAAATTGTTTTGGATATAACGTTTGAATGGTGGTGAACCGAAGTTGTTCAAGAAAAAATAAAAGTTGACGTAGGCTTTTTTCGTGGGCGTGAATAGCCGAGGGAAGATAAATCAACGATAGGTGAAACACAACAATAGATAGCGAATTGAGCCAGATAATTGCATTATTTCAGGGAGACTAACTAGTACATGTAGAATATTGGAAAATCTTGGAGGTTACTTGATCAGGTTTCTATTCGGAGACTTCACCTAATGAATATTTTTCTTCGTGTTCGTTCTATCATTGCATGAATGAAAAATTCGAAGTGTATATATTTCGGTTCTTTGTTTTTGCAATGCGGCATAGTTATCCATATAGTAGTAAGTGCAACGATCTATTGCGTACTATAATTTCGTCACAGTATGGATCCAATGACAACCCAAACCTATGGACTCATGCGATGACTCATCTCACTCATTTATCGCCACAGATGTAAACATAAAATATTTCCTGAGCAAAGCAATATATTATCTTATGGGATGGTGACTATTTCAGTAAACAAACGAAATAGAAGCAGAACTTGTCCGAGAAATTTTACAGCAAGACACTTTATTATTTCGTTTTAATTTTCATTATTTTATTTAGGGGATGTTCGGAAACCCTTTTTTGCTTCCCCTTGGGGGGGGGGGTGGCCATGGCCCCCATTGGCCCCCCTTGGATCCGCCAGTGACGCACGTACAAGCTGTCACAACGACTTCCCTGGATATCATAAATTGAAGATCGAGTCGATCGGAAAATATAGTGACAAATATAGGATATGAATTCGCTTCTCTGCCTTTTGGCTAAGATCACGTGTAGTATATGTTCCCTTTCGAGGGGAATGGTGATGGCACCCGACGATGATCACACAGAATTTAATCTAAAGGTGGAATGAAAATGGGAATGGGAGAGAGGTGGAATTTAACTTAAATTTGACACACTTGGTGTTAAAAAGCATCCGCGTTATTTCATTTTGAGTTTTTAAACGACAGTTACTATGGATACGGTATCGCGTTATCAGGACGCTCCGTTTGTTGTTTGTTATAAAAATCAGAGATGTAAAATGGAAGACAAAGAGCAGGAGAGTTTGAAAACAGGGAAGAAGGCATGAGGGCTTTATTTTTGGTATTTACCTTCCTTTAGAAGAGAATATTGTTATTGCTGAGTGTGTATTAGACTTCTATTTATTCTACGAGAAAATAGAGGTTTGTGATTTGAACGTGTCTAGCATAAACGTCATATGTAGCTTAGTGGAAATAACAAATTACACACCACTGTAAAGATTAATGAACCAAACAGTGGCTGTTTGCATGACTACACACATGTGTTTAGAATTGTGTACAGATTGTTGTATTGTTAAAACAAGAGCAGCAACGTTGCAGAAGCTCATGTTATCATCTATTTGAGAAATTTGATTTTCTTGTGCATTCAACATACGCGGGATAACGGTGTTATTCCATTTCTTTCCATCTGCTTTTCTCCTTGCCTTATGCTTCTTTTCAGCAGCCATACTTTGTAACAATGATAGAAGGATTTAAACAATTGTTTTGAAGAAAAATACAAAGACATTTTTTTAAAATTTTGTTCTCTCAATTAATACCTAACATAAGTATGTAAGTTATAACTCTAACAGACCAATGGAATCTCCATTAAACTAGTTTTTACTCTTGAATACAATATATTCGTGGCCTAAACCACATTTAAATGTTCCCCGCTATATCAATATAGCAAACGGCCTTAATGGCTATATGGTCGCCAGCATCGATAATGGTCGTATCACAGTATTTAAAGCTTGTACGCATGTTCACATATACGTCATATATTTGGTACCTTCTCAGAAAGTAAAACTATATTTTACATGCGGATCGTAGCAGTGTGCATTCAACTTAGGTACTTAGGTATGACGTGCATAATGAGTAAGGTAACGAATTTTACCCATGCCAATCAATCCTTGACTCTAAACATTAATTTAAAATGCAGTTTTTGAGAAGTCGGCTACATCGAAATAGAACTTGAAGACATGCAGTTAGGTGTAAGTTCTCACAAAAAATTTGGACTACAAATGCAGCGAATTTCTGTATTTTTTTCATATATCATTCTCGCAATTTTCCAGTCATTGCTAATAATTACCTCAATCTCAATAAAATATGCATTCGAGAAAACTCGAGCAACACCTGAATACCATTTTACTACAAGAACATGCTACATGAAGGAAGATTTCGAGAACGAAACATGTGTAAAAGTAAGTGAGCCTGACGTTTCGATCCTAGCAGGATCTTCTTCAGAGGCTGAATGACAAATAACATTAGCGGAAAGGACAAATACATGCACAGAAAACAGTCAGGTCAATGAGCAGGGTGAACACAAAAGAGAGACTCCGCTACCTAAAGTCTTGTCACTGAGGAGATCTTATTCTCCATAATACGTCACTCAACAATATCATTGGGGAAGTGGTGAGGAACAAACAAGAAAGCAAACACAGATGTAATTTCAAACTATCCCCAAATCCGTAAATCCTTCATTGATTAGTACAATGTATTGACGTAAAACACTTT
>JAAAKB020252918.1:0-10741 GCA_010014835.2 Apostichopus leukothele | reverse complement strand
TGATCTTTGTTTGTAGTGCTATGACTGGTGGACAAAGTACTTCTTAGGAAACAGAATAGTAACATCATCTCACACTGACAATCTTTCCATCTGATCTTTGTTTGTAGTGCTATGACTGGTGGACAAAGTACTTCTTAGGAAACAGAATAGTAACATCATCTCACACTGGCAATCTTTCCATCTGATCTTTGTTTGTAGTGCTATGACTGGTGGACAAAGTACTTCTTAGGTAACAGAATAGTAGCATCATCTCACACTGGCAATCTTTCCATCTGATCTTTGTTTGTAGTGCTATGACTGGTGGACAAAGTACTTCCTGGCTAAGCGTGAACCCAATGTCTTAACTTACTCACCTTGCTCACTACTGTATCCACAAAATTTCTCCGGTGTAGATGGGCAACTTCAGTTTTCAGCTAAAGTTTTAGCCTCTCTGGCAGAGACTGTGTCATCTTTAGCGAGGTAAGTGCAGCTTTTACACACACATCATTTCAATGTCTTACCTCTTTTCTGACCCCCTTATGGCTTTTGTATATGAATGTACATATTAGCATTTGCAATTTACCAATGTGAAATATAGTTAAATTACAGTTAATATCTTTTCCACCTTTCATAAAAGGGAAGGCTCGGCAAATTTAATCGCCGATCATCGCTGCCCCAGCCAGCAGCACACCACTGCTCATTATGCAGCCTGCATATCGCTCACACTTGAGTGAACACATCCACGGACCCTCTGTGAAAGTAATGAGCATCCAGTTCCAAACAGAGAAGCGCTGCTATTGTTTGTAAACAAAAGCTGTACTTGGCTCTTCATGGTCTGTGGTTTTCACGTTACAATACCACTCTGACCACAGTAGCTGTAGGTTTATTTCAAGAATGAGTTGAAATCATGAACACCGTTTCGTATTGAATGTGTAAAAATACTTCTTTTCCTGTTCAAATATGATTCTCATTCACTATCACTGATCCATCTTTTTTCCCCTTAGTTTCCAACGAAACATTTGTATCTTCTAGATGATGTTTTGATTCATGAAGAAGTACATAGTTACACCATGTGTTGTGTATTTTTATTGATTGTGTAAGATTTATTTACAAATATAAAACAAAACCCCAGAACGCATCAACTGAAATAGAAAGCACTTGTTTGCTTTCCCCGAAGTTGCCCTTTATTTTAATCATGTATTTTTTCGTGTGTGGATAAAATCACCACCGAAAACAAAAATATTATACCGGTGAAAGTACTAAAAGTTGAAACCTTCAATCCATCGCCACAGCAACAGCATATGTAAAATACTACATTTCCTCTTAAGAGTATAGCACATACCTTCTAAACAACTGCCGATTTCCAGCTAACTGCATCACAATTTCAGCGAATAAATAGATGGTTAAGCTAGGTTTCCCCATTGACTTAGTGTGGTGTTAGGCTACCATGTGGTCGAAGATAGCAACAATAACGAAAGTATTCTGTGAATATTTAAGTTCCAGCTAACTGCGTCACAATTTCAGTGAATAAATAGATGATTAGGCTAGATTTTGCCATTGACTTAGAATGGTGTTAGGCTACCATGTGGTTGGAGATTTGTGGGGAGTTTAGGCAAAGTTTGTCAAGTGCAGGTGTTTTTGTTGTCATCAAGCAGCTGGCTCTGGTAGCCAATAGCAAGTGCTTTGCTCTCATAGTTATGGCTACTGTATACATTCGTGATTCAAGCATAAATATCGAAATTCTCAAACTTTATTATTTTTTTATTTTTTTATTTCATATAAGGAGTGACTGACAAGGATATTTACAGGATGTTGTGATGGATAATAGAAGGGATAACTAAAAAAAAAAAAATAATCGCAATGGGATTTTAACTTAACGTTTATTCCAAATGCAATCGTTTTTGCGGGAAATCCCGTATTGGCAACATTTGACATGCAGGATCTTATTTTTATGTGAAATGCCATTTTACGTGGTTTCTGTTCACACGGTTGTTTCCGTGGCTTTTTTCCGTGTGTTTCTCGGAACATTAACCAGCCTTTTCTAAAAATTTTGGTTGCCGCTGACCCAGTACATCACGATTTGACAAGTTTTGATTGCCCGGCAGTTAGTTTGGTCATCTCGCACGACCGCTAAATTTACATGCTGTTCATTGATAAAAAATTCTTGACCCTGCAAAGAGAATTCTAAGATCCTTTTGTGTACATCCTGGACCGAAGTGACAGCTCATTGTCTGGTCTTCTTTTGTTTTAGGGGCTTAATTAGTGGTCTCATAGTCAGTGCATGCAACTGTCCACAGACTCTTGGAAGCCAGGAAATGTGTGCGTTCAAGCGTGACTCATTACCAGCTAGTTGCTGTGTCATTACACTGGGTAGCAACAGCTGTGCCACCGATGATCGTTGGTTAAATTTGCGAGCCTTCCCTAAGTACGACCACCGAAACATATATAACCTTTCACTTAAGTGGCCCATGTCATCTGGTCATTTTATATCCTAGAGTGGCAGATGTGTCCACCATTTTCATAGCATATCAGTGGCTTTCCTAACTGCAGCTACAAAATGCATAATAGTATAGCAATTAATACTCTGCAACATTGGTTAGTTAAGTTGCTACACAGTTGCAGGTTTTGTGTACAGTAGCTAGTAGTTTCATCATTCTGCCTTAAAACATTCTTAAATTTCGAAACTGCTTTGTAAATTGTAAGCAATAAATAATTCCCTGCAACTTGTATATAAACAAAACCTGTTTCAAACCTGTTTTTGTGTCATATATAGTAGGAGTAACTGGTTTAATTATGTGTTTATACTGTTCTGAACTTTTCAACACAGACATCAATACCCACCTGCTATGGTGATGGGCACACCATTATGTATGGATCAATATTACAAGAGTATGTGCAGTTGCCGTATCCCAGCTCAGCCTATTGACAAGATATTCTATCGCTGCATTGACCAACCAGATGCATATCGTCATGTAATTATAATGAGAAACAATCAGGTAATTAGTATGCGAGAGTTTGTAGCACAGTTACGCTATTGTTTTGAGTTTGATGTTTTTTCAAATGTTTGAACTGCATGGTTTTAAAGTTTCTTTAAAGAGATATTTTAATGGCAAACAATTTGAAACTTGTATTGAAGAGAAAATATTCCAAACTTTTAGCTGAGGAACCCATTTTGATATCTTGTCCCTTACTCAAGATATGATTGATAAATGTAAAGTATTTTGACTAGCTATACCTTTCTTTATTCCAGGAAGTGAATCACAGTAGGTATAGTTTAGCAGCATTGTCATCAGAATCAAAGATGTTAATTAGCATCAATATGTTGCTTTAGATCATTGAAACCTTGAAATTTTATCAAAATGCTTTTTCTAATGATACTATTATTATAAAGAACAACAAAGACTTTTTCAGCTCAATTGCCTGGATGGCATCATTCACTGTGCTGTTGCACCTTAATAGGAAAAGTTTATAATTTGAAATTCAAAATGCTATGAGGAAGTGGTTTTGATAAAGCATGCCAACAATTGTCACAGGGTTGCTTAGCAATCAGCTTCAGCCACCAGACAATCTCTTTACATCAGGATAAAGTAGTTGAATCCTATTTTCCAATGACACCTGCAACACTTTTCTGCGTTGTCCATAAGGTCGGATCTTCCTTGAGAGGTAACCTTTATGGGAAAAGGTTTAACACAAACCCAAGGTTTTGAATATTTGGGTGCTACAAAATTTAGAAACAAACTAACAACTTTTATGTGTGACTTGACCTTATGTTTGTTGTTCACTGTTTTTGTTTTCTGCTGTTTTATTCTCTGATCTATTTTCTTCTATATTATTCTGTAGTTCTTCAAACTTGACCTTTTGAGTCCTGATATGGAACCAATTGGTCCTGCTGACATTCTCCAGCACTTGAAGCATATTGTTGATGAGACCAAAGAACCAGGAATAGCAATCGGACTGTTAACATCACTGCAACGAAATAGGTGGGCTGAAATTTATTCCAGCATGGCACAAGGTAAGATCTTTCTTAAAACTTACATGAAGTTTAAAACACCTTGGTGTCCCTTTCATGTGTGAAAACACATTTCCCTGGAGTTCCCCTCAGCATTTTTTGTGTGAAAATGTGTGTGATTTTGAAACTCATTTTCACAGAGTTGCCAGGTTTTATCCTTTATCACATATATCACAGGATTCTCTTGAAAAAAAAAGTGTAGGAAGTCTAGAATGTACATTATACTATGTAATCGATGACAACCCCATACAAGGAATCCAATGTGTGGATAACTGCAGATACCCTGGGCATGGTTTGGTGTGACATGTTATTTATTTTAATATCCTTCAGTAGGATTACCTCAGATTGGCTGCAAATATAGAAACACACTTTGTCACATGTATCAAACTTCACAGATTGTCCAAACATAATGGTTTTAGGCATATGTGAAAACATGCAATATCTTGTGTGAAATTGATTCCAAAATGCAAACTTTCCTTGCATTTTGTCATCGGTGTTTTAATAATGAACAATTATAGGTTACACAGGTTTTTGTAAGAGGTGGAAAGGGGGGGAGAGGGGAAGGGGTACTTATAGGTGATGTAGTGCATGGGTAGGGAAGAGGGTGGCCATCAGTTTTGTTCTCAAACATAATAGAAAGGCCAAATTTAGTCATTCAAATTTCAAACATTTTAATGCCAGCATCAAAGATTTCATTGTCCAGGGGTTCTCTACATCAGCATAATCATGGTTGAATTGCTCAGGAAAGAATTTTTGACTGTTTTTTTTTCAATTGTTAACATGGTAACATTGTGATGATTACTGAATCTATCAAATGCTGCAGCAGTTTGGTAAGTCTGCGATCACAATAGCAAAATTCAACATGTGATGGTCGTTAGAGAAAACTTATTCAGTCATGAAGAAAGATTGGTTTGGTCATAGAAGGTATGAGCACATGGATCTTGGCAAGAATAATTAAATAGTAGAACACAGACTGTCAATCAAAACTTGATAGAAAACGTACACTTGAAACAGTTATCTTGAAAGAATAACAAACAGTACTGCCATAGAGTACATACTAAACTATGATAGAATTACAAAGAAATACCATACTTAACTTATTTAGTTCTTACTCATTTGCAGATGAGATGAATGCCCAGTCATTTCATGACATTCAGAGTAGTATCGCAGTGTGTTGTTTGGATGAAACAGAGATATTCAGTGATGACGAGACAAAGAACCAGTATGACGCTAGATGGGGTCTGTGTGGAGGAGGAAGCAAACTAAACTCAGGAAATAGGTGGTTTGACAAGGGATTTCTGGTAGGCTATATAGTATTCTTTCTTTAAGGGTCATTGTATTTAAATCTGCAGTTTAGCAATAATTGTGTAAACAGGGGGGTACAGTCACCAATCTCACCCCATAGAGGATAGAACAGGCCCATGGGAACACACTTTGTAAAAGATAGCTAAAATTAAGAACTGAAAACTAAAAGTTTTGTTATGAAATGCCAAAAGACTCAGGGATATGATGTTCTGAAACATTTATCCATGCTCTGGAAGGTATGTATAAGTTGGTATCACTGATACATGGCTGATGTAACCATATGTTGCTACTGTAAATATGACAGTATAACTGACAGTAAAATGACAGTATAAATGACAGTAAAATGACAGTATAAATGACAGTATAAATGACAGTATAAATGACAGTATAAATGACAGTAAAGTGACAGTAAGACGACAGTATAAATGACAGTAAAGTGACAGTATAAATGACAGTATAAATGACAGTAAAGTGACAGTAAGATGACAGTATAAATGACAGTATTAATGACAGTATAAATGACAGTAAAGTGACAGTAAGATGACAGCAAGTATCAGGAATACAATGGAGAATCTTCAGAGTATGTCTTTGTATTTATTTGTTAGCCTTCAGGAGTATGTTCAGAAAACCATGACAATGTATGCCAAGATATGTACATGCTATAAACTAAAATGTTAAATGTGCTGTGTGTTGCCTTATATATGACACTGTACAGTTTGCATCATTGTATATGATATATTAATCTCCAAGGTATATGGGTGTGCATGCTGCTTAATATATATATACATATCTCAGACTTTTCAATTAGTGCTAAAGACGTACACGTTTTTTCATCTTTTCTTTAAGTTCCAGAAGGGGCATTAAGTATGAAAAGTTAGGTTGAGCCAAGAGTATACCTGATAGCTCATTCATGGATTTCTCAATTTGGAAGAGTTAAATGTCATCACTTTCCTCTTGTTTGCTCATTTCTACAGTGAGACAAACATTCCAGTATTTAAGGTCTTCATATTGTACTGCTCAGCCTTCTTTTCTCTTTGTCAAGTTTGCCATTGGTACCCATGGTGAAACAGCTCTCTATGGTGACCATACACTCGCTGATGGTGTACTTGCTCATGCTGTTCTCAGTCAAGTTACAAAGTTCTTGTGAGAAATTTTTCTTTGTTTCATTACTTGAATAATTTTCAGTGGTCTGCAATGACGCCAGCTTCTTCATCTTCATTTAGATCATTTGCAGTGCTGTACCTCCCCGGCTATATAGTAAAAGACATTTGTATCTTCAGTGAAATGCATTAACAAGTTGAACTTTCAAACTTGAGAATAAAGAAACAGTAAAATAGTACTGGCAGGTATTAAATAACTGTGTGTCTAGTAGATTGGTTGCCCATATATATTGAGCTTTGTTGTATTTCAAATTATGGTAATCAAGCCATCTTAAATTCTCTTGTACCCTCATCATGTACCTTCAGAATATTCCCCAACTTTCTTTCTTTTTCTATAAAACTTTTTTCACTAAGATTTCAACTTTTGCTGTTAAATTTTTGAGTTTCGTTTTCTTTTCATTTCAGAAACAATAATGAAAATATGACTACTGATACCTGCGCTGGAAGCCTGGCTCCTCCCAAGAAACTTGAATTTGCAGTGGATGATTTTGTCAACCAAGCCGTTGAAGAAGCTGGGCTTCATATTAACCAGTAAGATATTCCTAAGATATTTGTAAGAAGTTCAACCCAGATGTGGTTATTGTGCACTTTTTGGTTGGTATTTTTGCAAATTTCTTGACAAAAACTACAAATCTGAAATTATTGTGGAAATTTCTAGCATTCATCAAAATAATTAAAGTAGCAAAATTGATGTTTATGGAGCTGTTATCAATTGATGCATTCTTGCACATTACTGCTATAAATAATAGGATTGAGGTTAACCTTGATCAGCATTGAATTATTGAAGCTGTTAATATATATATGTGTGTGTGCAACCTCAGGTATTCTCAGGAATGCATGCAGTCATTTATGACATTGTTTATCTTTTCCTAAGCTCAAAGAAACAAAGACATTATGATGTGTTTTCCATGATTTCACAAATTGTTGGGCAATGTACTTATCAATGTACTTATCAAAATTAAATAAATATATTTCAAAGTTTTATCTCTATGATCAAGAAAAAGATGAAAGTTGGACCAATGTGCTCTCTTGACTTGCTCTGTGATAAATATTTTTAAAAATAATTAATTTCCTTATCCCTTTAATCTCAAAAGATGTACAAAACATGTACAGAAGTGCAAAGAACTGTAAAGGAGAACGAATCCATTTTGGAGTTTGATTTAATTTAAATCTAATTTATCATTGATTCCTTGCTGAAGTCAAAACATCCATGCAATTGTGATGGTGGGTATGGGTGTGTGTTTGTGGAGCCTTTGCTTGTAAACACAATATCAAGAAGTACATAGTGTTTGATATAGTTTGTAGATACACATTTATGAGCACAAGAGCAGTTTTACTTTTTGTGTAGGTTTTATTTAGAGGTCAAAAGAGCAGTTGAGGTCAGTGAAGGTCAAGGTCTGTGAACATTGTCAACAGTAATCTCAAAGGTAATGCATAGTTGCATTACATATGAAGACCCACATTTGTGAGAACAAGAAACCTCAATTTGAGTGGACATGGTCAGTAAAGGTCAAAGTCAATATGCAATAAGTTGAATGCCTTGTACTTATCCACCTTGGTGAATACCAACAAATTTCATGTTCCAATTGGAGGTCAAAGGTCAAGTGATATCAAAGATTGAAATTCTCATAAACAAGATCACTCCAAAAGTACAGCTTGTAAGAACTCATACTTGATAGCTAAGTCCAAATCTGTGTAACCACATTGATATCGCAAACAGTTTCAAAGTTGAAAAGTTTTAAGTTAAATGTTCACATAAAACATCATGGAGGCTTTCTGGTTTTTCTTTGAAGATACCTCAGTCACCAACAGATTGGAGAGAGAACTTTCAAACTTTTTGGGAAGAAACTGTTAAAGAGTCAACAAATCAACCCAGATGGATTCATACAAGTAGCAATACAAATGACATATTTAAGGTATGATTACTTTTAAAAGAGAAGGCTATGTCAGATTAACTTTTCCAGGGACTTCTTCTTGTGGAGGAAGTTGGCCGATGGTTCACTGGCTTTCTGTGGAACCAAGGATCTCTTTCAGTAATCTGAGTGACCATTTGGCATTCGCTAATCTTTCACTTATTATTCATTTCACTGCAACATTTGATATATTTTTGTTGTTTCTTGCTATTTACATTTGCTTTGAAAAAGTAAAAACTCTGTCAATGGGTGGTTGGTCGGCTGGGTGCTACTAGAGTCAGAAATGATTCCTGTAACACTTTGTCATATATTTATGATCCAAAACTGAATGAGATCAAGGAAGATAATGTTAACTGTTACAAACTTGAGATTCATGGTAAATTGGGGAAAGTAATTTTGAGAGGTAAGGCAAAGTACCGCCCCCCCCCTTCCCCACACCATTCTGTGTTACAGAAGGCTTGACCAGTCACTGAATCATTCATTGACAGAAGGATTTCAAAATATGCATCCAGATCTTATGCTCTGGTGCAAAATATGCTGAATTTACTTATGAATGTAATGTTGGTAGTGTAATGTAATGTAGTGTAATGTAATGTAGTGTAATGTAGTGTAATGTTGGTAGTTAAAAGCACAATAACTGTAGCATCAGTGTGACTGTGACAGTTGTCTGCAAAAACAGCATCAAGTTATAATATACAAAACATTTATCTTATGAGGAAGAGAATTATGTGTAGAAAGAATCCCATCAGCTCTGATGTTAATGCCATGATTATTGACAAACAAAGCAACCATTGTGTCAACTTAAGAATATTTTAACAATGGAAACCTTAGTGGAAAAGTATATATAAATGTTGAAAGATCCAAGACACTTGTGGCTAGAAGTGTGCTCTTTGAAATTATCATATTATTCGGACCATTTGTAAGTGATTCCTATTTAATAACCATATGCACAGAGGTGTCAGTCAAAAGTCATGAAATAGTTAAATTGAACTGCTGAACAAAAAGCTGAATCTCTCCTAAATTGTCTTTCCTGCTGCTATCTGATCGATATATCAAATAAAATTGTGGCGAGATCTCTCCATACAGTATGATGTATGAGTATGCAAGATACCCCTCCCTCCTCCTTCTCCTCCTCTTGTGAGCTCTTGATACAGTATGCAAGATACCCCTCCCTCCTCCTCCTCTCTCTCTCTCTTTCTCTCTCACAGCAAAGTAATAGTTGTACAGGGATTAACATCAATGAGGGGCTCAGGTGGAAGAGCACAGGAATTGTAATTGTCTCATTAAAATCCAATGTTAACTGAAATTTCTTTCCTCCATAATTGAATAACATTTCGTAAACAAATCGCAAATCTGTAAAACTTCATGAAAGGAAACACCTTTGTGATGAAGTCCAGGTTGCTCTGCATGAAGGAATATGTGTGGTAACTTTTCATATTCTAGAAATAATTCTTATCTATCTTTGTTCTTTTTTGCAGACAATTTGGTTTCTTGCCAGTCATGTTTGAGGCCAGTTCTTTGCAACTTTTTAAGCTTGGACGGATTGAACACCTCAGAACAGTGACAGAGGAATCTGTGGACTTTATAAAGACATTCACAGACAAAGACTTAAAGGTTAGCTGTTCTGAGGATATCATCTACTAATTGAGCATGAAAAGTATTTTCTTTTGATTTGAGAAAATCTGTCATTATCTCCTCAATTACAGCTGTTGCCTGATAGCTTGTAAATGGAAAACACCTTTGCATATTGTTGCTTCTACACTGTCTGATAACATATGCTCTTCGTTTATTGTCTTGACTGTTTGTGATAAGATTGTCTTTCATACTGTTCTTGAAAGATTACATTTGCAAAAAGGTAGTGTTACTTTAACAGGATTAGAATGCATGTGGAGAGAAACTTCCCTAACATTGAACCACTTTTCCGATCATCTGTTGTGTTTTGGAATGCTGGTATAAATTGAGGAAAGTGAAACAACAAAGAATTGCCTATGATCAAACTATTTAAAGTTCAAACTTACAAATTCTTTTAAGTATAGTTCTTTGTTTATAAATCTTAACCATCGGATATAGTTTACTAGCTCTGGAGAAATAAGATGAATATACGTATATATATTTTACATGCTACTGTATACTGGCTTTGCACAAACTGATTCTGTACATTAACAGCGATGGAGAATTGCTTCTTTGGCATACTGTGTATGAACTAAGAGTCATATAATACCAACAGTTGCACATCTCCTGTGAATGGAAAGATGTCGTCTGCTTAAAGAAACATTATGAACTCCACAAACAATTGCTTCAATCTGTCATTATGTCTGCTCTTTGCCTCAATCTGTCATGTCTGCTCTTTGCTTCAGTCTGTCATTATGTCTGCT